>JAHBCN010002253.1:0-94486 GCA_019359885.1 Listronotus oregonensis
GTAAACGACAAGTTTGTATGCGTCAAGAATTAGAAGTAGGCCCAAAAATAACTAAAACATACCAATAAAAAAAACTATATTTTTTTGCCACATTAATTATGTGCTTAATACAATCATTTTTAAAACGTAAACAAACAATAGTTTTAGTTTTATTTAAGATATGAAGATATTAGTCTTCAAATATTTAATAAAAACATAATTTGCTACTACAAAATACACTAAATCCATTTATTTGCTAAATAAAAACTATCTAAATTAAAAAAAAAGTTATACTGAAATCAATGCCATGCTACGAAATTTTCTATATTTATTTATCTAACAATAAGTACACTACAGAATAATATGTTTTAAATGGTACACAATAAATACAACCAATTCCAGCATATTAACATAAAAAGAAAAATACTAACCATATTACATTTTAAATAAAAATATGAGTAATAGTTAGACTTTTAACAAGTACAAGACGGAGTTATTAAAAAAAGTAAATAATCTAACATGCCAATAAACTATCCATAAATACTATATATTTTTAACGATTTAAAATTAGTAAAAGTAAACAAATCAACGTCATGAAAATAATTATTATAATTCCTTTATAACCTATCTATGAAAGAGGTAAAACCAATAGTGCGATCGGAGTTCATCTAAAATAACCTCCTTGAACGAGTGCTTCTTTGCGGAACTCTTAAATATATATTTGATACGATACAATCCCCAAGCTTGAAAATTGGCATTATTGAAGACTGTAGAAGTACACACTTACATTCTTAATAAATATTGGTGGAATTCCAGCAGGCCCTGCATCTTTATTTTTATTCAAGTCATCTATTTTACCCAAAATTTCTTCAACTATAAATGTGTCGTGGGAAAGAATTTTATTGTTGTGTTCTTTGTAATTACCATATATTATATTTGGATGGTCTCTAAAACAGGAGGAAGCAAAAGCTTCAGCTATCTGTATTGTGTCTTCCATGCTTTTACCATCAAGACACATAACTGAAGGAAGAACAGTATCAGTTCAAAGCGCCTTAATATAATACCAAAAATAGTTAATATTTGTGGGAATCAACTGCTTGGTATTACTGACTGCGGGATATAGCAAAGCTCCATTAATTCCTTAGTTTTCCCTCTAACTCTAAAGTATTTATCATAGTCAGGTTGTCGGCTGGACCACCTATACTTTTTATATAATTTGTTTTTAAGTTAATAAACTATTTTAAGGTCACAGGTATACCAACTGGAATATTTGTTTCCCTTAATTGTTGTTTTTGGAACATGGTGCTTAATAACCTCAAACAAGGTAGAATAATGCTTTTAAAGTGTTTTATTCAGGCCCATACTATTGTCAAGAAAACTCTAATCACATTCCACCAGAGCACCGTTAATCTATATATATACATAATTTGCTAATGTGGATATATTTATATGTAGGTAGGTATATATATTTATTTGTCTGTCCACGTGATTCTGAAATTATGGCTTGAGCTGAAATCATGAAATTTGGCACAGTGGTAGTCTTTAGCAGTGGCTAGAACCTAACGAAGCCCGTTTTTTGAATTTCGCCCCCGGGACAAAAATAGGAGTGTTTTTTTACCGTTAGCCGTACGAAAGGCGTCTTACGGAGACAGAGGCTACTTAATATTGTCTCTCCCCTGGCGGAGACAGGCTTTTCATCTAGTAGGTTTATAATTTGCCATAAAGATAAAAAATAATCAGTATTGCATCTTCTACATTTTGGGTAGGAACAAAAAGTATTATTGTCTCAACTTACGGAGTTATGCTTGTTTAAATAGGCAGCCGCTTGTTCTTCTGCTACACCACCGATCTCGCCAATAAGAATGATTCCTTTGGTCTCTGGATCTTTAAGGAAAACTTCTAGACAGTCGATAAAGTCAGTTCCATTAAAGGGGTCACCTCCGATACCAACACACAAAGTCTGTCCCAGACCTGAAAATTTATATCATTAATTTATCCTAAAACAAATTTACAACAATGAAGAAATGGAAGAATATTTTGTTTAAAAGTATATGGCATTTTTTTTTATTAAAAAAAATTTGTGAGCTCAAATTTTTAAAAGTCTAGCTTTACACAGGATTAAAACTAAAACACAGTTTATGATTTGAAGTTTGGGGTTTTTTTTATGCCTTGTTGAATTCTTGCCATTTTTTTTTTGCATAATTCTGAAGGACTGTGAAAAAAAGCAGGTGGGATCTCAAGAGTAGGTGGTAAAGAAATGTATGTATGACACAGTGACCAGGCCATGATCTGAGCGACCAAAGAAAGCAGTTATTAATGTGTACTGTGAAGGTTTTGGCTTCTCTTCCCTGAGCATCAGTCTTAGCAAAATCTAATCAATTCCTATTATACACCTCAAATTCGCCGAGAACGATTATTTTTGCAGACTGGGAAATGATTTAATCAACTTTAAAAAAAAGTAGAGAAACTCAATATGGAAAATGTTAGGAAAATTTAAAACTTGAAGGTAACTTTAGGCCAAAGGATGTCGGGCCTACCTAATTAGAGGTTAGTCTAGCAAAAGCAATAATATGTAGTTTTATTAGAAAAAATATGTATGTGGGGTTTAGATAATTGGAGGTGATGGTGAACCGAGTTTACATTGGAACTAACCCCACAGATATTTGAAAATAATATTCTGTTTCGATGGTGGACACCTAAAAGCATCCGTCACCCAAAGATCCGACTGAAGGAGATTTTATTTTCGGCATATTTTGCGGAATTACACCCTGTACCTGTTGTACTTTTAGTAATTGTCTCAAAAGTTGCGGCAAGCGGATTTTGCCCAATTTTGGTATATGGGGGTTTATTAGGGCGCTGATCACGAATTTGAAAGAATTTTTTTAGTCAGAAACGTTATATATATATATATATTATATATATATATATATATATTTATATATATATATATATATATATAATATAATATATATATATATATATAATAATAATAACTATATATATAATATATATATATATATATATATATAATAATAATATATATATATATATATATATATATATATATAATATATAATAATATATATATATATATATATATATATATATATATATATATATATATATATATATATATATATATATATATATATATGTATATATATATATATATATATATATATATATATATATATATATATATATATATATATATATATGCAATATATATATATATATATATATATATATATATATATATATATATATATATATATATATATATATATATATATATATATATATATATATATATATATATATATATATATATATATATATATATATATATATATATATATATATATATATATATATATATATATATATATATATATATATATATATATATATATAAATAAACAAGTGTTTAAAAGGTGTTTATAAAATATCGTGTAATTTTAGTGTTAAATTCAATAATTGTGTGCAAAAGCAGGGGGAATATGGTGAAAATGGACTTGATTAGATTTTCCAGTTTGATAATGGATATCTCGAAAACGAAACGTTCCCGGGTAAGTAATCAGCGCCCTCAAAAGCCTCCCTATACCAAAATTGGACAAAATCCTCATTGCCGCAACTTTAGAGACAATTACCGTACTTTTTTATTTTCACTATGTTTGTTGCATCAAATATTAATACTTACCGACTGCAGTAGTCTGATGTACTGCTTCATATGTTAACGTGCCTGATCTAGAAACGACTCCTACAACTCCCTTTTGGTGGATGTGTCCAGGCATAATACCAATTTTGCACTGTTCTGGAGCGATAATTCCAGGACAATTAGGCCCAATTAGCCTAGATTTATTCTGTCTGAGAAGTTTGTGTTTAACTCTGACCATATCGTGTTGTGGAATACCTAAGAGAAAAAATCATCAAAAAATTATGACTAGCTTGTGTGTAGAGCACCACAAATGTTTAAAATGTTTCGATTCTGCGACTTAAGAAAAAAAGTAAGCTAGTACACCCGGAATCTTATCGCTTAGTAATCTTGAAGCTAACAATAAAGAAAGCAGCGAAAATAGTCCACTGAACGAGAAATGAAAAAAGAATTCGTGAATTAAAAATATTTCAGGTTTAAATTGTCTTTTTATATTTTAAATACGAAATATTTATAGTTTTAACTATCTTCAGCCATGTTCAGAAATGTTGATAAATAGGACCTTGTGTTAAATATTACGCGTGAACAGACCTTACTATAAATAGGCATGCTATGTTCAAAAAATAATTACTAGCTTTAGTGCAAAACTCCACAAATGTTTCGATTTTGTGACAAAAGTAAAAAAATTAGGCTAATACACCCTAAATCGTATGCTTAGTAATCTTAGAGCTTACAATAAAGAAAGTCTAAAAACAGTCCACAGAAGAAATGAAAAAGAGTTTGTGAATTAAAAAATTTTCTTGTTATATTTTGAAGCCAAAATATTTTAAGTTTTAACCGTCTTTAGCCATGTTTAGACATATTGAGAAATAATATTTTACCCGTGAACGAATCTGACTATAAATAAGCACGCTAATCACTGTATTCTCCAATGGTTTGTATTTTAAATGTTTGCTAATTCTGGGCTCCAACCACTAACTAAGCAGCAAAGGTAACAGCATGTGATATGAACTAAAAACATTCTCTGGGACGTGTTACTATACATAATATAATTATTGTGACAGGAAATAACACTTGATCATTTTAGTCCAACTTGCTTAGTATGTCAAAAAACAAAGAGCGGTTACCTAAAGATATGGGGAAGCTTCAGTTTCAAACTAACGAGTCGTAATTAAAAAAATACCAAATTCTGGTAAACAAGGCATTACCATTTTGAGAGATGATCAAAAAAAATTATTTAGTAGTCTCTTAATATTTGTAAAGCAATACTCTTAGACCATTTAACATACAGCCACAGCTTACTTACAGCTGTAACACTCTCTTGGCGGGAACGGTTAGCGCCGATCTCGTCGCGCAGGCTTTATGCTCCGCCCTGTCCGGGAAAAGATGTCTTTGGCGTGCAGTCGGGAGAACTTTTTTGTGTGCTTTAGTTGATCGTTTTGAACATTGCGTTTTATTTTTATTTTTTACACTTCGGTAAAATGAGTGACAAAAAACCATTAGGACATCATCATGTTTGTGCAGTGCGAAACTGTTTTAATAAAGGTTATAACTCAAAGAAGAAATTTTTAGTTTTCCTAAGGATGCTAACTGCAAGTACTTAAACAAATTTTTTTTGCATATTTTAGTAAAAATTAAACTTTTGGCAATTGTCTTAGAAAGTCCGCAACTCCGATTTTGACCAAATTTGGTATACGGAGTTTTTTTGGGGCGCTCGAATTAAACCAATTTTAATACTTTCATGTATATATATATATATATATATATATATATATATATATATATATATATATATATATATATATATATATATACAGTGTGGAAAGTTCAAAACCGAACATGGACGTTTCGCAAGTAGAACAAAGAAAACAAATAAACCATTAAAGCAGAGTGAGATTTACTTTAAACTAGGACATACGCGCCAAAATAGCTTAACCAGCGTCAACGAGCAGCTTACGCTCGACGAAGGTTGCTGTATGCCTCGAATCGCCTGTCTTCGCTGTTCGAGACAGCGCTTGATACAAGTATCGACACATTGCAAAGCTTTGTCTCACTTCTTTCACACAGTTAAAGGGGTTGTCCGTTTCTGTTTGATACATTACACTTTATCCCTATGTTCGGTTTTGGATTTTCCACACCTGTATATATATATATATATATATATATATATATATATATATATATATATATATATATATATATATATATATATATATATATATATATATATATATATATATATATATATATATATATATATATATATAAAGGGTGTTTATCTTAAAACATACCACTCACGTTATATGTGACTTTTGCCGAAACACGCCAACAAATTATTGAGGGGGGAAGGTTGGTCAATCAGGGGCTCAAACTTGCCACCCAAAGTATTTAGTTACTCAGTCCATGTAGGCATGAGTGTTTATATTAGATTTGGTTCCCTTCCCGAGCGAGTTTTTCACAGAAACTGCTAGAATTTGTTAATAGAGTAGATCAATTATTTGATATTTTAAATTCTTCACAAACCTTTTTCCCCAAAAAAATATAATGTTGCCTTTAAAGTAAAACTCATTTCAAATTAGAGTTTCTAATGGATTGTTTGACCTTCTTTAAAAATCTTGAAATTCGAGACAAAAATCATAAAAATGTTACCAAAAAAATAAATTTATTAGAAGTCTTATAATTTCCATCAACAGTATTATTCAGTTATTTTACTATCTTCGTGAAAATGCAGGGTTCGATTGTAATACTTACACGAAGATTAAACCAAGATTGTCTGGAGAACCATTTTGGTAAAATCTGAAGTGCAAACGGCAACTGCATTAACAACAACAGCAATACAGTTCCACAGAACATTTAGAAAGTTGCAATGCGTCAACTTATTTAACTCAAGGTGCAGAAGACTGTGAGGCAGATTTTGATCAGATGCTTTTTAAGGCTTTCTGGCTGCGAACAAGGTTTTTGTACCTGAAGATAAGAAGATAAAGTACCAGACCAAAAAGACGCGCACTAAATGGCAGGGATTACCAAAAAATGAAATGCTGCAAAAAAATTCCATAAGGTACATGTGCTCGGTACCTTTTAAATAAAGCTGCTAAGGATTCACTCTTGTGACATTTGCAATAAATATAGCAAAGACCACAAGCTGAACTTGATATGATTCATCTTTTTTTATTGTTTTCTTAGAGTATATAAAAGTGCGAATAGGTGATACATTCTTAGCCTTGCAAATGCCTAATGATGAATTTGTGGAACTAATATGTAAAATAGAAAAATATTTCAACAAAATTTTGAAACATTGGCCACAAAAAGCAATATTTGAGGTACACTTTTTAAAATTATAAAGTAACCATTTACCCTTACAAATCATCCCTGTAAATATTTTCCCAAAGAATTTATAGTTAAATTATATTTAAGAGTTAGAATGTATTATACATTAAAAACAATAAATGCTAATTTTAGAAATATAAATAAAAATAAATTAATAAATATTGAAAAATTTGTAATATACGTAGTTGTAAGTAATTTTTTTGTTTTGTTTTTCGGCGTCCATTTATTTTTGTATGTCTGGCTGAAAAATTAATTTTTTGTAAAATTCTTTATTGCTGTTAAATAAAACATTAGTGTTGCGTAATAGGTAAGCATTTTTTATTTTGTTTTTCTTATACATCTGTTACATTTCGATTAATGGGCAATAAAACTTATTAAAAACCTAAGCTACAGAACATAATTTTATTATCATATTTTTTTATTGCTTAATTTAAACACGCCTCAGCGTATTGATCAAATCGAAACTTTCAAACACACGCGTGTTTTGAAAAGGTTGCCATGGTACAACAATCAAAAACGGGAGAAATGTGAAGTCTAAGATGGCATTGCACAGCAACCTATAACCTCGAATTTTTGCACATGTTAGGCATTTTAAAGAAACAGAAAATTATTAATCTGACGCATGAGTACTTTATAACGCCAAATAAAATATTACTAATATAATAAATAATATCAATAAAAAAATAGTTGTAATGTGATTCGTTGAATAACTGATCTTTAAAACACTTTGCTCTATTTCGAGAACTCAGCCGCCGTCGTGCTCGAAAAATCGCGCGTGTATTAAAGACCTATTATTCACTTACACTTTCATTATACTGTACCTTTTCCCTAAAAACTGACATTATATTGAGAGATATCACAGTGCTTAATTATCAAAGGCCAATAATTTCACTCGAATATTACATCCGAATTTTGCAGAGTTGAGAAAAGACCTTAACAATGACCTGGGGAATATGCGAAACAGCTAAAGATCGACCATGCATCTCCTCTTAAACAACTAACGATTTTTTATAAATCATTATTCTTTTCATAAGATTACAGATAACTACACCTTCTAATTATTGTAATACAATTATTGTGACCTAAATATTATAAATAGCCCATGTTACTTTGTCAGCTCATATGAGTTTTTTAGTCTATAACAATTAAAATGTTATTACTTTTTCGAATCAGTTTATTGCTTATATTTTTATATTTCTTATTAACTTTAAAATTATCTACTACGGTACTGATAGGCAAAAAATTTGTCGTTTTACATAAATAAGTAATCGTTTTATAATCCGGCTCTTGAGCTTTTCCCGGATGTGCGACAGAGGGAGCAACGCTTCTGTCTCGTTTGTTCGTAGACTGCGAGATCAAAGGTGCCGACCGGAGTTGTGGGGCTGTAAGTAAGCTGTGATACAGCCTTGCTTTGGTACCCCGTAACTTTGGACTCTTTTCTCAAGCCATGAAGCCGCTTAAAATAATGAGATTTTTAAACTATACAAGCTGATAACATACCATTTTATTCTATATTATGGAAAACACCATACTGTTAAACTCGTGAAATGATCTGTGTACTATGCTATATTTTTAATGTAAATAAAATCTAATAACCTTCTGTAATGCATACAATAAGGGGCATTTCAGCATCGATCGCTTCATTAATAGCAGCGGCAGCGGCTGGTGGTGGTACATATATGACGGTGGCATCAGCACCTGTGGCCTCACGAGCCTGAAAAAGAGGTTAAGTAAAAATATCGATTTTTGGAATTATTTTTTTCTGTTTTTACTTCTCTCAAAGGAATATCATAAATAATTAGTAAAAACAAATCATTACATACGTCAGTTAGTCAAATTCGATTTAATTTTTAAAATTATTGTTACTATAAATTCTTTTTGATAAGTATAGAAGTACATAGCTCTATGGTATAATTAATTAAACTACATATTTGAAGATTAAAAAAAAAAAAGAATTTATTCGGCCACCTAAAATTGTCGTAAAAGTTATTTTTGACCGTTTATACCTACCGGATCACTTCCAAAAACCTTAGATGTGGATTTAAGAAATTTAGAAATTATATTTGAAATAAGTTACCAATGCTGAAAGTTTGTTCAGCCTCTTGCTAAGCTTGATATGGTGTACCAAGATGGTGATTACCTAGCAGCAAAGCTATAAAGCGGGGGGAATTAAGTAACTTTCAAGCAAGCAAATTTTACATTAAGAATGAGGCATTTATTTTAAAATAACCTTTTCGATTAAGAAATTCAGTAACTAGACTAGTTCTGCTTAGATTAATAATTTAATTTTTGTATTTTTGTTCCCTCCTGTTAAAATTACTATAGTTTATTTCAGCTAAGATTTGAATTTAAAGCCGTTACTTCTGTCATAAATGCCAACCGTTTTTTTAGGTTCTCAAAATATTAAAGTTACCAGACCAGAAAAGCAACCGGCAATTAAAAACAAATAATCTAAAACACGATTATATCTGCCTCTTTTTTTAATACACGTGAACTGTTAAAGAACGATATAAACCATAAGTTAGTTTACTGTACTGTTCACTAAACGGGCCGGATTGTTCGGATTTTTATTTTCTGTTTCAGATGTTGATCGTTAACAGCTGATGCTAATTTTTTGTTTTTATTCTTTGGAATACTAGCCTCTTTTTTTTAGTGCTTTTTTGATAGTTTGCGTATTATTTAGTGTTTTTTGATTATTTATATATAGTGTTGAACATTATACATGGTATTGAACTTTATTTTATTTACCAGAAATTATTTATTTCTGAAAAAGTAAGTTATATTTATCAACATGCAGAAACAGTTTTATTCTTATTTTTTATATTTTTAGGATCAGTAATGGATGATCATGATTACTGTATCTCTTGTACTTCCAAAGGGAATGTTACGGAAAATTGGTAATTTTAAATAACATCTTAAATTTATATTGCGATCTGCGGTATATGAAGTTAGAGTATACTGTTAGATTACCATGTTTATAATTATGATTTTTAAAAAACTTAGCAAACCATTTGCTGCTTGAGTGTTATATTAAAGGTACTGTTTTGTAGTTTAAACATTAATATGGGTATTTTTTTTTAGGAATCATCATATAATCTTCTACATGGTAATAAATTGCCCAAGAATTTGTAAAAAATGTTTATAACTATTTTGTAGAACACTGTGATTTAAGCCCTTCAGGTAAATTATATTCATAAGACGAAATGCCATTAAAAATTGTATTTAAAAAATAACATTTTTATGTTAAATTGGATATGTAAATTTTTATAGACTTTAGCTCAACCAATCTAAATGCAAGGTGTGGGTGGGGCGAGACTCTTTGCCGTTCATATTCCTTTTTCGAAAGTAGGTTTACAACGCCTCAATAGATTAGTGGATATGCGGCATTGAATTAGGTAAACCCAAATTAAGCAGGTTTTTTTTTATCTTTTTCCTGTGAATACTAACTTCTAAATACAAAACAAAAAGCTTCATACCAAACATATATTTTTAAACTTAAGTAATGAGACAGTTTAAAAGCTTTTGAAAGGTCACGACCGGTAGAAGCTGTATCTGCATAACACTAAACAATTGTAACTACCACAAGACCTGAAAAGGTAAAGGAGAGAGCAAAGAAAACTGTATTTATACTCATTAAATGTGGTTATTAAGTTGTAATTGTAAATATATTAGATACAAATAAAGCATTATGAAATCGGAATTGGAATTAGTAAGCCGTAGGATCTGTCTCGAATCACGAATGCATTTATACTTTTTTTAATATTTTTTAAAGTAATCTTTGGTTTCTTTGGGTGAGTTTTGGTTGGTTGAGATTACCTTTTATTATTTTTAAAACAATAACCTCAACAGTTTTTAAATATTAGAGGTGAACAAAAATATTTTTTGCCATAAATCACTTTTTATGCATTTAGGTTTTTTATCCTACAAAGGGGTAAAATAAATATACTTCCACAACTAATTTAAAATTTATTGGAGAAAATTCATCTCTAATTTCATCATTTAGTGCTTGAAGGTTTTCTACACCGAACTTTGTTGTTTAGCTTCACACAATACCACCTTAGGTTTAAATATTACTTTTTATGTTTGTATCACCTCTGAACAGAAAAAGATAGTTGTCCCAAGAAAAACATTCAGACATTCAAGGAAATGGACCAAGTTCTCTTTGGTCTATTCTTCCAGCTAATACCAAAATTTTAGAAATCTACAAAATTGTGAAATTTGTTTTCTTTTATGTTTCCGCACACTTTAGTGTTGTGTTATAATATATTTATTGCATTAAGTTAACAATATAATTATGTTTTGTTTTGTAGAATTACATGTGACATTACCAACTTTTACACAATCGTCTTCGTGAAAGCAGCTATATGATGGCAGTCAAACAAGTCTTTATAGACTATTGAAAAGTATGGGCTTTTCTTATAGACCGGATAATAATCGCCGAGCATTGATGGAAAAACCACATGTATCTTTATTAAGAAGACAATTTCTTAAAAACTATATGCAAAATGAAGAACTCGGTCCAGCCAAAAGAACCTATGTTTTCCTTGTTATTATTTATTATATTTGCAAATTGTACTCAAACCTTTGGACGTGTGTAAGCCCGATTGGTTGTCTAACATTAATAAACTTTGTCTTTGTTAAAAAATAAACCATATTATACTTAGTCACAAATTTGTATTTAATTTTACATCTAACCTGTCTCTTTCTCCCCCCCCCCCCACCTACCCAGGCACACTTTTCTTTAATGTCCTTACTTTACAGGTGGCAACCCTAGCTGCTTGGGTTGGTGCCTTAAATCTGTTTCGGGGGTTTAGGCTACTCCAATATTGGCCTAAAAAATAACTTAAGATAAGAAGGCGGAAAAGCTATACTTTAGCCGCAGAGTCAAAACAATTTTATTCATAATAATTGGTGTAACACCATTTTTTCTTAAGCAAAGAACAACATAACGTCGACTATGTAATAAAAAAATGGACGTGACAAAATATTTTAATCAAGCAAACCTTAATCCGACCCTGAAAAAAGAAAATATTTAGTAACTAGATAATGACACATCATAGTCCGCCATGATTAATTATAACGGCTTTAAATTCAAATCTTAGCTGAAATAAACTATACATAGTGGTGTTAGGATACGCCCGATTCGATGATAATATCTGCAATGTTGCCAAGTGTAAGTACACTTATCAAGATAAATAAGGCAACTTTTCTATTTTTACCTATTGTTGTTCTGTATGTTCTAAAGTGTGGCAGCTAAGCTGTTTGCTACATACCTCTTTAACTGAATTAAAAATAGGCAGGTCTAAATGGGTTTTTCCTCCTTTACCAGGAGACACTCCACCAACTAATTTGGTACCATATTCAATCGCTTGCTTACTATGAAAAGTACCCTGCTTTCCAGTGAACCCCTGGCAAATAACTTTGCTATTGGCGTTTAATTTTAGGTTCCATCTTGTTGCATCATAGGTATTGAAGCGCACAGACTGTCCAAATTTGACACCTTCTCCTATAAAAAAAGTTTGCTTTAATTATTAGTTTAATGTCTGGTTCTATGGTTTTGTGGTGATGTGATAAAACTTTATTAGTGATAAATGGGACTACTTCGGTCCTGGTCCAGAAGTTTAATAAACTGAGCCTGCTCAGTCTTACTGACCCCTCCCCCCTCCTTTAGCCTGGGCACTCTCGCAACCATATTTCAAGCAGAGGTATTTGCTATTGAGATGTGTGCTAGATCGCTGGTTGATCGGCACTACAAAATATTCTCCGATAGTCGAGCAGCCCTTAAGGCTTTTGAATCCAGCCGGTGCAATTCAAAAACCGTCTGAAATTGCAAGGATGCGCTGACCAAACTGGGTCAAAACAATAAGGTTACACTACTGTGGATACCTGGACCCACCGGCCTAGAGGGTAATGAATCCGCAGACCTCCTTGCCAAAGGGGAGGCGGAGACAAAATTCACAGGGCCGGAACCGGTCATCGGTATATCTTATGGAAAGGCCAAGCAGTTCATATCAGCTTGGACACAAAGAGAAAATCTTCGGTACTGGCATGGACTTCCTGGTCTCAGACACCGAACCAACAATGTACTGTCAAACTACTGGAGCAATCAAAGGTACACCTTAAAACTCTAGTGGGACTGTACACGGGACACTGCAGATTAAAAAACCACATGCACAAGATCGGCCTAGCGGAAGACGCCGAATGCCTCATGTGCATGGAGGGGGATGAATCGGCAGAACACATACTGTGTTCGTGTCCAGCAATGGCACGACTTAGATTCGCAATCCTCGGCAATGACACCTTGTTGCCGGGGGAGGTGAAAGATCTCTCTCCCAACAGGATCATCAGATTTATTAGGAGTCTGGACCTGGTGGGAGAAATATAAAAAGGTGTGAGCCACAATAGACCGATCGGTCGCGGTGGAAGGGTGTTATACCCACTCACTTTAAACCTACCTACCTACCTACTGACCCCTATGAACTTGCAGATCGCCTAAAGTAAAAAAACGAAAAAGCCCCCAAAAAACCCAAAAAATTTAAAAAACCTATCTACGTCTCGTCCACCATTGTAAAAATGAACCTAAATAAAAAAAAAGATAGTTTTAACTTCTATAAATAGAAATTAAAACTTAATTTTTAAGAAATTTAATTTGTATTTTTTTTTCATTTAGGTTCATCTTGCCAATGGTGGACGACTTGCCACCGAAACGTAGACAGGTTTTTTGGGAGGGTCAATAAGACTGAGCCGGCTCAGTTCGCTATACCCCTGGACCAGGACCGAAGTGGTCCCATTTCTAGAAACTTTCCAGGCGAGTAACCCAACGAAAACTTACTGAAACAAAAATCCGCCACAAAACTATAGAACATATCTTTTATAAAAGAGACGTTATAAACACAATTTTTACAATATTATATAGAGTATCAAATATCTCTGAAGATACCTTGAGTATGGGATCGTCCATTAATCATGTGATGTTTTTTTAACCACTCCTCCCACCCTGGTGAAGCGTGGTTAGTTGTGGTAATCATGTGTATTTTTTAGGACAAAGTATCCTAAAAATTTTAGAATACTATCTTTAATTACAGGCAAGTATAATCTAATTAATGTGTGATAAAAATGTCCTGGCAACGGCCAGTCGAGCTCACATGTCGTTCTTCAGTTGTTTAGAGATCACTCGTTCAACGACAAAATAAATACACGTGATATCTCATTGCACCCCCCTCCCCAACCGCTGTGTTCACACATCGTCGTTGTGGTTGGGCCCAGTAGGATCTTTTGGAACATGCGCTAGAGTTGCTGGTTATCGGCAACTCTTGTTGCCACCGTATGGAACGGGATCCGAAGCTAAGATGAACACAAGGCTTTAACTCAAGGTGTTAGCATACCGTGCTGATGAGTGAATGACATCCTGTGCCTTAAACAGGTGTCCCCAACGGTGCTCTGAGATACAGGGCGACCTCTTAGAGTATCTAGCCTTACTGCGGTAATGCGGGGCTCTGCCGTGGTGGACTATTACTTCCCTAGCTCCAGAAAGAGGACAGAACCGCTTTAATAGGAAAAACAGTGACAAAGGTGCCCTGACCGAACCGGATAAATCCGTTTCGAGAGGTGCCACTCAAAGTCACAAGCAGACAAAGGTGCGCCGACCGAAACGGGTGAATCCGTTTCGTAAGGTGCCCCTGAAGTCACCGGCGCCTGTTTCACGCCTGTTTCGTCTGCTCGTCATACTCTCCAGGAGACAGCGACACGAGAACACATTGTACTCGTGTCCGGTAGCGACACGAGTAAGAGGAGATGTAAGAACTCTCTCCCAATCTGGTATCGGATTCATTAGAAGTCCGATCCTATTGGGAGAAATCTAAAAAGGTGTGAGCCACAATAGACCGAGCGGTCGCAGTGGAGGGCGTAAAAAGTCCACTCACTTTAAACCTACCTACCTACCTACCTACTGGTGGAATGGAGATAAAATATTTTTAAGGTTTTGATAATTGCACAAGTTGGTATAGCACCACCCATTTATTTACTGCTTCTTTATTAATATTTTAATCAAAACTTTCTTCTCTTCACTTTTTATGATTTTGGCAGGATAGAAAATGAGAAAACTGCATGCTAAATGAACGTATTACATAGAAGTGTGCAATTTATCAAATTTTTAATCGTATTTTATCTATTTTTCACATGTAAATCTATTCTATATTTTCATTTGCACAATATAAGTGCGAAATTGAAATAGTATACCTGGCAGACCCACAGTGTTTTTTCAGTATTTCTAAAATTGTTAGTGCACCTAATTTATTAATTGCGCACCTAAAAAGCCCTTAATTTTGATCTAAATTTCGTTGCACTTTTTTAAGTTGGGCTAGCCAAGTTCAGGGACGTTTATGTTTCTTCTGCTTACCTAAGCTACCAAATGAAGCTGTTATTAGGTAGCTTGAAAAGTTTTAAATGTCAACATATCAAGGCTTTTTTGCTTTTTTTTTACAAGCCTTTAAATGGCAAAATTGACTGTATTACTTAGCACAGGTTGGTTTCAATACCAGTGCCAAACAGACGAACCAAACATGTTCAATTATTCTTTTAACAGATCAAACTATGGTCAGAGTCCATTTGTCAATCATATGTTCGTAAATTACAAAACATTACCCTGACTGACTTCTTTAATATCAGTTATTTTTTTTTAAATAATTCTTAGTCAGTAGATTGTCACCTCCTTTCTTTTTGTAATTTAAGCAGTTTCAAGTCACTTATTATTCTTAGTTAATTTAGGCTTAATACTACCATATAGAATTGTAAATTCTGTAGCGTTTATGCCAAAAATAAATAAATAACAAAAAACATTATATAAGGTTTAACATAAAATTAATAATATTTTAAAGTAAACATAAATCTAGAAATACTCTATAACGTTCTAAAGATTTAAAGGCAAGTTTTAAGGTTTCATGATGTTGTTAAATCAATCTGTTTAACAGGCACTCCAATCTACTGCAAACAACTTATGATCAGAAAATCCAATGGAGATTAAGTAAACCTGTCAGTTTTTTTTTATTTATTACAAACAGAAAGACAGCAAGACATTTCTTTCCCTTGTCCAGATTATCTGTGACCTGTTCACACAGTTAATAAACTGCATCAGTTGTGCTAAAACCGTCCTGTAATTTTGGTTAAAAAATTTCACCAAATGATCCTTCAGACATTTTTCAAAAATTGTAACTAATTATATTTTGTTAAATGCATCTCTAGCAACACTTGCGAACTTGAAATTGCAGGTGAAAGCAGCTTGGGATATATAGGTTTTCAGTTTATTTTGTACCCAATCTCTGTTAAAAATGTACCTAAATGTTTTCATTTTTTTTCTATTTAGAAATAGACCTAATATGTTTAAATTAACTATATTTTGGTCCAAGGTATTTTTATGCACATAATCAATTTTAATATGATATTTAATTTTAATAATTTTTCTTATATACTAAAATTAATAAGTAAATAAATGAAATTAGTAATTTTTATTACTTTATTTTAAATTATTTGGGAGTTATTTATATTTAAAAATTATAACAAATATTTACGAAATGCGAAATCTGTTATGAGCTGATTGTATAAAGTCAAAGGGCATATAACAAGGCGTACTTTAAATTTGAACTTTGGCCAGCACAAAAGAAAATTTAGGTTAGAATATCAAAATTCCGGAAAAACAAATTATTGTCAATCTATATTTAACCTAAAGGAAAAACTGAAATAGAGGACAGACATGCAAATTTCAAGGTATCAAGGTCTAAGATGTTCTATTTTAACTCAAATTTGTACTGCACATTATGTAAGTGTTGTAAGGACTTACCGAAAAACCTGGATAAAATTCTAGTGGGGACAGCCATTGTATTAATATTATTTTAATTTGCCTAATTACTAATTAGCGTTCAATTCATAAGTTTCAAGACTTAGAGCTTGATTTTACAATATTTTTAAGCTCCAATCGTTGCAAAGGTTCACTGATTAGCGATAACAATCGAGAACTTTTCGCAATATTAGCCTTATTTCTTAACGGTACGATATAAATCACGTGATCAACGATAATTTCATCGACTGTCACCGTTCTGTCAAACAGGCTGAGTTCGCTTTGACGCTCGGTAGAGCAGGCAGGGCAGATTCGAGCAGGTGACGTCATCAACAGAACACTAAGGATAATTCGATCGCCCTAGAGAAAAGATAACTGACCAAGAATGTACCTTAACCTAACATGTATTAACGTGTTTGTTTGAAGGTGATGGACAATGATATAGGTTGAATGAAAGATGTATTTGGTACTTTCAGTGTCTTAATTTATTTAAAACACACAACGTTTCAAGGGTTTTGGTTGGCTACTGCTTGTTTGATTTTTTTTTCTTCCAGTGCTTGGGTCCAAGCGTGATCAGCGGCACCAGTCATTTTCGTTTCTCCTTTGATTGTACATCTCCGGTGTTCTTTAATACGTACGAGTTACCACATTTGCAAGGAATTACATAAATACAGTTTTTTTTTTATCATTAAGGCATTCGGGTTTAGTTTTTGTCGGGTAGCTTCTTAAGGACTCACTGGCTCCAAATACTATGTCGATGTTACAAATCTTTCCAATTCTTCTTATCTTCTCTAAAATGCCTTTGACATATGGGAGAGTAAGTATAGGTTGTCGTTCTTTATTCTTTCCTAGTTTGTTTTATTTCATACATGAGTAAAGACGAAGCGAATGCACTTAGAATTCGACAAAAGGATTCTACAATTAAAATTTAATCCGCCTATAAAGAAAACACCACTGTCATTATGGACATGGACACATACGACATTGTTGTTACCATAGTAACGTTTGTTAACTTGGTGAATTTAACTCGCTGAATAGGTTTGACCTAGCCATGACTACGCCGGACCATGCATTTTTATGTCAGAATTTATGACGTTATATACAAAATAGTCAAGGCCAAGTCACATATTATCTTGACCACGTTCTAGAGGATGGTCAAGCAGATAAACTTGAACGCAACCGAGCATGCCTAAGCTTCAAATAAAACGCAGCGGTTGCGTGCGAAACGCCTCGAGTGCCTAAACGAACTTCCCCACAGTGATCCAGTTTATGTTTCGTGCAAAGCTGCGTTCGAGAAGATACCCAAAAGAATTTTATCCTTCATGGTGGAAAAACCGACTGACACGGTTCGATACTAAACTAATTTAAATATTTAACCAGAACTAGCCAGAATCAATCCTTACACTTATAACTTTTAAACCAACGACAAGGATAGACTAAATTTATTAAACTTACATTAAAAGATAACGCAAATTAATATTGATATTTAAACATATTTACAAAACATGAAAAAAAATATGATGAATTGATGAAATCAAATAATGACTTTTGGCTCGCTTTTTTATTATATATCTCAATACGCAATTTCTGCGCTAAATGAAGTCATTTGAAAACAACCATTATATTTTTGAGTGTTGGCTAGAAAATGTCGTGATTCGGGTGTTTCGCCACGAAGCAGTGAATGCAATGGTTCAGGTGGCGGAGTCAATAATGGCAATTTCACTTTGACACTAAAACAGCACAATCCCGGGGTTTCTCCAGCAAACTTCAATGCACCACAATGCTCGCAAACAACGTCCGTGTTCATTGGCCCAATGCAAACGAAAGCATGCGAACTGTAATCAGCAATGCAATCGTATCGAAACGCAGCTCGATACAAATCAATACTTGAAGAGAACAATACTCGTAGACAAACACACCAACCGGTCAACTTGAATTTCAACGTTTTGCGTTATTTTCAAACAAAACAAACCATATACAACATGACGTGCGCTGTTAGTTGTGTTTTGTTACTAATGAACGGCCTACTGAATATACACACAACATTTTCATAGAACTAAATAATAAGAGAGAAATACAGGAGACCGGCTTGGTTCTCATCCCTTAATATTGCTTTTAAAGTTAGGGGTTGGTGGAAGAAGGGTGAAAATTTAGGGTTGTATGTATTTTGTAATCCCAAATCATAAAAGTTAAAATAAAAAAAATGTCCAAACGATAAAAAAATTGGGGTGGAGTACCCTTGTTACTTAGGGGTATGAAAAATAGCTTACGTCCTTTTCTCAGACTTATTAAATATGTACACAAAATTTCATAAGAATCGGTCCAGCCGTTCTTGAGTTATAAATGGTGTAACTAACACGACTTTGTTGGCGGTAACTAGCATTTTAAACTCATTTTTTTACGGTTTTGATACAGCATGTAACCTCAGTGTTATCATATGCACACTCACATCTTATTTGCTTTTTTATTAACTTCTATAACTGCAAGCAGTCGCTAACTTATGATAATGGTATGTCAGCTACGTCATCCTTCAACTAAATTTGCAGTGGAGGCAATAAATTGATGCATATTTTGTTGTTAAATTTTCGACATTACTAGTAAAGGTTTTTCTTCAATAAACGTAACCTAACCGAAAAAGCGCGTTCTCAGACTTCGACGTGCGCCAGCGATAGACCTTTCCACCGTGTCGCTGAATGGCAACAACATCATATGATCTGACTCCGCAAGATCACCTGTGCGGTGCGGTGGTTTACAGATTTTTTTATTTAAAGTTGGGTCTTCTGCAAACAAACATTATCAATTTTGGTAATATCAATAATTACCCACAGGAAACTGCAAAAGCGACATGGTTAATTCTTCGATGAAATTAAAAAACACCTATTATTGAATGTTCTGATAACAGTTTGAAATCTTTGAATTTAACGGTTGGGTAGCAGTCAAAAATTGCCAAAAATATCGTTTTTTTTTGTCCAACCAATGTGTTTTTTTTATTATCAATATACAAAGATGATTGGCTCCATATTACCATGATAAAACATGGCATATTATTATATTTTAATCTTACTGGTGTAAGCATTTCAATCATCAGATTGGAGCCGAGTCGGTGATGTCATGGTTCCCCGAACCAGAATCTGCAAACGGCAGCAAAATGGTACATACGACGCGTAAAAAGACGGGGAACCGAGGAAGGCGGAAAAACGGAGGGGCACTTCGACTTGAACTTCGATTTCGACTCTTTGACTGCCGTAGCGCGCTTATGTATTTTTTTTTATCTTCATTTATTTATTTAAATAAAATATTTTAATATACGCGTTTTATTTTTATATCTTGAGTTTAATTTTAGTTAAGATTATACTGGTAACAAACAAATGGCATTTTTTAAGGTTTTAATCATATTGTTTTTGATAATAAAATTTGTATCCAAAAATTTACAACTGTCATCGTCTTCATCTGATTCATCAGCTAGCTACCAACTACAATGAATTAATTAGCTAATCACCTTTTAAGTGGTGAGTGATCAATTAAATTAAAAACAGTTTGTAAAATTTACGGTTTTTTAACAGATGATAATAAAAACGATAAAAATAACATTATGATTAATCGATGAGCTCATAAGTAAGAATAAAAATGCATGTTTATTTTGCTATATTTTCTCTTAATCCGATTGTTATAGCGAGCTCAAAAATTTACTTTCGAAAATGTCATATTAAATATGATTTAAATTGTGTTAATTTATTTTTTCATAATAATTCTGTTATAGCGCACACAATTTTAAACCTTGTTTACGTAAAGCGCTCGATAAAAAGGTGTATTTTAGGACTAGGTGTGTACAAAAATTGTAAAATAGTGTAAACTATTACTGAATGAAAAACAGACAATGTAAAATGTTATTATTAACTTTATTTATATTTATTTCTAGAACGATCATGTATTAGTAGTGTCCATAAACTTTAAAATTAATTTATATAACTTCTTTTAAGTAAAAAAACATATTATTATTATTATTTTTTTTAGAAAAAAATTATGGTTTTTCTGCCCTAACGACCACCGGATCCCTAAATGCAAACAAGATTATATTATGACGTCACGAGATACTTCCCTTACAGAGTCCCAAAAATTTGGTTAAACATTCGTGATCCGGGTATTTTCTAACACCCAAAGCTTTGTTTGCTTCCTAACCTCACCCACCTCACCGGTCCTCTTTCTGAAAGTCTTGCGCTGGTAAAAATTTATTAAAGGAAATCAATGTTATCTTAACTGCGTGGTCATCATTTCCTCTCCCTAAGGTATTTAATAATCTTAACTCATTTTTATTTATCATGTCGTATATTGGAAGAGTTCTTGTTTACGGTGGCAGAGGGGCTTTGGGTGCAAAGTGTGTCCAACATTTTAAAGCAAATCAATTTGTAAGTAGAGTTTCTGATAATAAAAAACCTATTCTAATAATCTAAATAATAACACACTAGTAAAATGCAATACATTATTTTAAAATAAATATAGTACACTAAATTAAAATTAAGTAATTTATGATTGTAACCAGTTTCATCATACCACCTTTTCCCACAAAATGTTAAATACAATATTAAGGCTCAAGTTAGATCGCTATTTATGTATTAATTTTTACAGTGGGTTGGCACTATCGATTTGGCAGAGAATCCAGAGGCACACTGTAATATTGTAGTAAATAAAGATGAAAACTTTGTGCAACAAGTGAGTATGATCCCAATAGTTGATTATACTGTATTAGTGTTAATTTAGTCTTACTTAGATAGACTTTACACTCGGCATTTTTTGTTTTTTCCCAAGTCAAATACCTTACTGTTTGGCCTATTTGTAGATTTAAAAATAAGTAAATTGTGTAAAGTTTTAATTTATATTTCAAGGAAGCCTCCATCATTTCTGCCATTGAAAATGCTCTTAAAGGAGAAAAACTTGATGGAATCTTCTGTGTAGCTGGTGGATGGGCCGGAGGAAATGCCAAAAAGGGTATGATAAAAATATGTGTTGTACTAATACTTCCATGCAGTATAATCAGAAGAAAAAATATTTCTTCAAATATGTGTAAATTAATACATAATGTAAATTGAGCAGGTCTTGCATGATGGGTGCCTTAAACTTCCTTTCTATGGTCTTCCACCTAAGCTTTGTTCTTGGCTCTCCAGTTTCCTTTCTAAGCGATTTATATTAGTTATTGTAGATGGTCATTCTTCCAGCTTCAACGAAATTAATGCTGGGGTGCCCCTGGACTTAGTACTAGCACCAACTCTGTTTCTTCTTTACATCAACGATCTTCTTTCTTCCACAATCAATCTTATTGATAGCTGACAATAGCACCCTCCACTCTAATATTCAATTTCTCAAGCCAGCCTATAAGGGTGATTTGGAAAACAAGCATAGGTCAATCCGGATATCTCTTTCAAAAGATCTAAAAATAATCTTAAATTGAGGCGCAAAACATCTTGTCCAGTTTAATGCCTCCAAAACACAGTCATGTTCGCTGTCGCGAAAAAAATCTGTCAAGGCTTATCTGTTACATATAAGCGGCCAAGTTTTGCAAAACAAAGTCATTTATTCTTGTTGGCGTTACTTTTGAGAATAACCTTAACTGGTACAAACACATTACATCTACAGCCTCAGCAGTCTCAAAAAAGCTTGGATTCCTTCGTAGAGCCTGAAAGTATTTCTCTCCCTCTAATCTGTATACTCTGTATGTGTCTAAATCCGTCTTTAGAATATTCTTCCTATGTCTGGGGAATGGCATCTTCTATAACTCTTAGCATTCTCGATTTTATTAATGATCCTAGAATTACAGAAAGGCTTCCTTCTGTAATTCTTTTGTCAATTTGTCAAACCTTTAACTAAGGATTAATATCGGGCCAACGAATGGTGATTGACACTGTCAATTAAAAAAAACTGACATTATTGGGCCATCACAGTACCTTTAGAAAATCGACAAACGCTGTTGTTAGGGTTCCTACATTCTTGCGACAGTAAATAATGATTTCAGCAATTGTTTTGTAAGGTTATCTGTTTGTATTCTTTAAAATCAACCACAAGAATTACCAAAAAACATGGGCCGTAGGGGATCTGTCGCTCTTTTATAGGTATTTTTATGGCTTCTGCTTTGAGGAGTTGGCCAGTATAATTTCTTCTCTGTCGGCTTCCAACAGAGCAACACATAGTGCGACTTTTCTGCATTTTTTTACAGCCCAACTTGGGAGGACCTGTGTCCAAACTATGGAACCTGCTTTCCGCAGAACTTTTCCCTTCTCCAAATCTTCAAGTATTTAAGTCCTTTGTGAATAAACTTTCTCTAACCACACCTAAGACACTCAGGTTATGTTTGTATGTACTTAAGCCCCAGCCTTTGTGGACTGTCCCATGATAAAAAATAAATAAATAAACAAAAAATGTAAATATTTTTTTTTAGATAATAGTTAATAGAAACAAATCATTTTTTTTTAGTTTTCATGTAAACTTTTTTTTGTTATTAGATTTGGTCAAAAATTCTGAGCTAATGTGGAAACAAAGTGTGTGCAGCTCATTACTAACTGCATCAATAGCTTCAAAATATTTAAAAGAGGGGGCCATAGTTCAGTTGACAGGTGCTAAAGCTGCTTTGGAACCAACACCAGGTAAAAACATATAGGGTACCCTAAAACAACCTAATCTAATACCCCTTTTATTGTTGACACTTTTGGATCAACTTTAAGGAAAATTATTGAAAAAACTAAGTTTATTGTTTAATTTGGTTTTTCCATACAAATAGTCCACCTTTGTTTTAATATTGTTTCTTTTTTAATATGGGATAGTTTAGGTAATGTGAAATGAAATATGGTTAATTTTAGCAGTACTGCTAATAGAAAACTTACAAAATTAAAAAACAATTTAAATCTAACAATCACAACTTTTCCTAAAAATATTTTAAAATAGACACTTAATATACAGTGTGTAACTGTTAAAAGGTAATGAGCTTTAATTTATCAGACGACGCCGGAATAGTTAAGGGTTAAAATATTTTTTCTTAAAATTCCTATTTTATTATACTACGAGTTCGAGGTTAAAGTCCCTAAATTATACTATATATATTCGATATATATATATATATATATATATATATATATATATATATATATATATATATATATATATATATATATATATATATATATATATATATATATATATATATATATATATATATATATATATATATACATATATATATATATATATATAAATATATTTATATAATATAAGTCATTTTTGGCAGATGTTACTGTATATAATTAAGTCATTTTTGGCTGTTACTCCTTCAAATGTAAATGGCATTGGAGTAGAGTTAAAAGATACCTCCTAATAGTAAGTTCTAATCCATAAATGGAAACACTTCGGCTGGCATTATGGGCGTCAGTCGTGTCAGAAAAATTTCGTTCTGAAAGAGTAATTTTTTTTATGTTTATTTTATTATTTTTTACAAAGAAAGTAATTGACAAAGTGCGGAAACGATTTTACTTCATTATTGAGTATTTATTTTTATAATAAATATTGGATATTTTCAAACCCTGGCCAATAGTTACGCTACATATACTAAATAAAAAAATTACACCCAACTGTGTAAACTAATTCAAACTAAATTCTGTTTAGAACTGGGTGATTTTTTAAAAATTGTCAGAAAAGATAGCTTATTAAGTACTATGTTTCAGGAATGATTGGTTATGGCATGGCTAAAGCAGCAGTACACCACCTTACCAAATCATTAGCTGACAAGAACAGTGGTCTTCCAGCAAACTGCACTGTTGTCGCTATCTTACCAATAACGCTGGACACACCCATGAATCGAAAATGGATGCCAGATGCAGATCATTCTTCATGGACACCTTTAGAGTTTGTTGCAGAGTATGTTTTACCTTTTTTATATTTGTAACTTTGCTACTAAGAATTTTAAAGTCCTTTAAATACTATTTTAAACACAAAACACACACACTATGCTAAACACCTTACAAAATTATACATGACAGGAAGTACGGATTCCAGCACAAAATATCCACAGCAGATGGTTTTTTTTGTTTTATACAACTGGAACAAGTAAGTTCCTCGAGTTTCTTGTTGAAGATGCGGTCGATATACTTTACCCAAAGCTTTCAATTATGTTCCAAAACTGCATAGGAGAAGGCCATCAAGGGAAGAAATAATGCCTATCAGAGGTACAAGCATTATGGATCATTAGAGGACTACAAAAAATATTCAGAACTTAGAGGCGAATCAAAGCATTTTATAGAAGCTAGATATCGCATATATGTTTCAAATAATTAGCAGATGATTTGATGATATCAAATATTTCTGGTCTTTTGTGTCCTCACTTAAAAAGGACTGAGGTTTATGACAATAAAGAATTAAGCGGCCATAAAGACATCGTCAATGCACTTATAGTCATGCTGCGGGGTTAATCCCAATGATAGTGTTAAGCCAAATATTGCAGGCAGCATGGAAATCCTCGTCCATTGTTCCTATCTTTAAGCTTCAAGGGACGAAGTTGTTAATGACAGGGGTATTTCATTACTCCCCGTGATGTCCAAGGTTTTTGGGAGCATATTTACGGATGAGATATTTAAAAGATTAAAACACCATATTCTGAAAGAGCAACATGGCATTTTTAAGAGAAGATCGACAGCCACAAATCTTAGCAACATTCACCTGTTTAACAACGTCGAGAATCGCTTTCAGGTGGATTTTACATACAGGGTGTCCTACTAAGGTCGTCCTTCGGCGATATCTCCAGAACCCTTTATCGCATAGCTTTCGGAAAAAAATATTTATAGTAAAACCAGCCTCGAGAAAATTCTAGAAATTATCAAGTTTCTAATTTCATCGCTAGAGGGCGTAAAACTAAGAACAACATTGAAAACACGGATTATTTAAAAATATGACATATTAACTTATGTCATTGATAGTTTTCTTACAAACTATGTAAAATAAGGAAACTTTTTTCTTTAAAGCGTTTTTTCCTAACCTGTCAAATTTAGTGAGGGGAGAATCGCGAATGTACATTTGAAAAAAAATTACTTTTTTTCGGCTTAACCGATTTTAATAGACTAGGTCTCGTTTAAAAGAGCTTTTAACAGGCCTTAAGATAAAATATTGGTATTGGTAATTTATTTTTTTGTTTTATCCCTAGAGACTGATTTGTGTCAAAGTTATAAATTTTGCTAATTTTTTCGAAAAATTTAAATACAATGGTATTATTATTATAGGAGCATAAAAAAGTAAAGAGACTGGTGAAAACCGCATTTCGATATCTAAATTAATTCTCGAGTTATTACAGAAACACTGCATTACTCGTATCCTTTTCTATTTTAAGCTGTCAGATAAACAACGCGGTGTTTTTATCGAGAGTGCCGGGACGTCAAAAATCACAGAAAACAGGGACGTCAAAAATGACAAGTGTATTGTTTGTCAAACCTGATAATTTTAAATTTAGTTATTGTTTATCGCAGTTCATCGTTATTATTATTAGTAGTAGTGTTGTTAATCGTTATTAAGTAATTTTAAATTATGTCTTATTCTACCACCGACGCATACGATATGCTCGCCATTTATTTTGAAAATTTTTAAAATGCCTCTTTTGTTGCAAGACAATATGCTATTTAAAAAAAAAGAAGCATTTTAATTAAAAAGTGTTTAGGCGTTTAACAATCTGTTTAAGAGAAACCGGAAAGGTGCATTCTATTCCAGCACAGTGAAGATACAATTAGCCAAAAGTCGAGAATGCCATGACAACAAAAATCAGTTATGTTCTTCTATGAATATTAAAGAATATTAAAAATATCCTTATTATTTGTTTATCATCAATTTAATAACAGCATTCATAATTACACGGCTCGTGGATAATAACAGCTGATTTATCTACAGGTTCTGGCTAATTGTATCTTCACTGTGCTGGAATAGAATGCACCTTTCCGGTTTCTCTTAAACAGATTGTTAAACGCCTAAACACTTTTTTATTAAAATGCTTTTTTTTTTAAATAGCATATTGTCTTGCAGCAAAAGAGGTATTTTAAAAATTTTCAAAATAAATGGCGAGCATATCGTATGCGTCGGTGGTAGAATAAGACATAATTTAAAATTACTTAATAACGATTAACAACACTACTACTAATAATAACGATGAACTGCCATAAACAATAACTAAATTTAAAATTATCAGATTTGACAAACAATACACTTGTCATTTTTGACGTCCCTGTTTTCTGTGATTTTTGACGTCCCGGCAGTCTCGATAAAAACACCGCGTTGTTTATCTGACAGCTTAAAATAGAAAAGGATATATATATATTTAAATATATACATCAAACATAACAAATTTTATTTATCACACTGTGTAACAGGAGTTAAACGTTTTCGAGAATCCATATACTGCCTCTAATTTTGCACGTGGTACCTAAAAGTTAAATAAAATTTTCAATGGGTTTTAAAAACTAATAACATATATGATGTGTGTCGTTTTTAAAGAAACTTGATACTCAATTATTTTTATTTTGTACTGCTAAAATACTGACACCTGACGTAATTAAATGAAATTAGCCATCTCTATAATCAACAACTTTAAACAGAAAATGAAAAATGACCCTCGTATATGTTTTTACAGGTTATTTTTAAAATGGACCAAAGGAGAAGAAAAACCATCCAGTGGCAGCCTTTTACAACTCGTGACCAAAGAATCTAAAACAAGTGTGGTCCCAGCATAAACTATTCCATGGATGTGATCAATGATATCCAGCAATACTTGACCAAATTATTATATGAAATGGCTGTTTTCATAATTTAAACATTTTGTTATTTACGGTTTTTGTACTTGAAGTTTATTTTTGTATTTTGAATATTTTGTAAAAAGTTTGTTATTTTTAAGATATTCTATGTACTTGAAGGTTGTCATGATAAAATGATACTAAAGTAAATAAATATTTATGCATCGAAAGTTGTTATTATCAAATAAGTATTAATTTTCTTTTTTAGCATTAATTATATTTATATATTATTTGTATTTCAACTTTATTGGGTTAAAAAAATCTATTAGTTACATATTGTTGCGGTTAATAAGAATAAAATTTAACGTAAGTGGCACACATACAGGGATCTGCGCGTCTCGTCAGATCAGTAAAGTTAAACGTCGGACGTGGGTAGTAATTACCGGAGTGAAATTAGCAGCCATTTAACGCAGCCAAAAGTGAAGTTAGCAGCTTTTCTTACGCAGCCGAAAATGTGAAGTTAGCAGCTAAATTTGACAGCAATATAATTTCCGCCAGTTTAAAAAAATATTCCACAACAAAAAAGTTGTTTCACAATAAAAATTAGTACGAACGTGTTCTACCGTAATTTTGACCACCATGCAAAAGGGATTTTACTTGCGACCATTCTGATTATAAATAACCTCTATAGAAATGCATTTATATGAAAAATTAAAAAAACTAAAGTACACTTAAAAAAGTTATTTTACGACAAAAAATTTATAAACTCGATCTGTAAGTAAAATTTTGACATTCCTTTTCTAGACTTTTAAACAGTATTAAACTTTAAGATAAACAAGGACATGTGATCCATTTTGGACATCTTCTTCTTTATATTTTTACAGTGGTCCTAGCTATGGCATCGTCTTTATTGCATATTTAATCAGTATATGTAAAAGGAATTTCACTTTGCGACCCGTCTGACTATAGATAATACCACTCTAAAGCTGCAGCCATCACATATAGAGAAAATATTAATTTCTATAATCAGACTTTTGCCCGCTGAAAAATTTCTTTTTGCATGGGATTAACTTTGCAATATAAACATACCAATTTTGCTGTAAAAGCTTTTAAGGGTACTTTATGAGTTTTTAAAATTCTTTTCCTTTATAAAAAATGACAGTAGCTTAGTAATTTATGGTCTTATGAAATTCCTTTGGCAGCTAGCATTTGTGTAGATGTAATAAGGTACCTTCATATAACTTGCCAGGGAACAACATTTTTAAAGGTAATTTTATATATTTTTTTTAACTTTCCAATATATAAAACAGGACTGTAACTTTAGGGGTGATTTTCTATAGTGAGACTGGTCGTATGAAATTTTTGCATGGTAATTAGGCGCAATAACATACACCTTCTATAATTAATTTGTTGTAATCACCTTTTTTAAGGGTACTTTATATTTTTAAAAATTTTCCTTATAAAAAAAATGACTGTATTTTTGCGCGCTATCTTTCACAGTCAGGACGGCCGCGAAATTCCTCTTTGCATGGCATTTCGATTCCAGCTTTTTATGACTCAAGAAGATCGTCCAAAATTTCCGAACGGCAAAGAGTGGGATCAATCATTTGATTTTTTCGGCCTCTAATTACCGGAGGGGGTTGAAAAGGGAGTAACTTGGCGAAACAATTTTTCGCTTATGACTCTACACGATCGTGGCAATCTCCGTAGACCGATGCAGAGAATTCGATCAATATTTTAAATTTTTTTCATCCCTTGGACTATTTATGCTGAGTATGGGTGGGCACTCCGGTCTGACCATCGCGCCAAAAATTTTTTTCCAGAGTTTTTATAACTTTTAAGACGATCGCATAAAATTTTAGACCGATAAAGAGAGTTGATCAATTCATTTTGAATTTTTTGCCCCAAGACGTACTTATGCAGTTGAAAAGGTAGCTCCAAGAGCAAGACCACCCAAAATTTTTTCTCAAGGTTTTTTGTGACTTTGCATCGACTGTATAAAAATTTGCGCAGAATCGGGTGCGCAAGCGGGATCAATTATTTCAACTTTTTCGCCCTCGGATGTACTTAAGGCGGTGCCAAGATCGGTAAAAATTTCTGCAACTGATGCAGGATTGGGACCAATCATTCTACCGTTTTTTCGGGCCTTGGACGTACTACAGAGGGTTGGTAAAAAAAAGGGCTTATGGGAACATCGCGCCAATTTTTTTTTTTCCATTTTTTATGACTATAAGATGATCGTATAAAATCTCAGACCGATGCAAGAGTTGGGACGAATTTATTTTGAATTTTTTTCGGCCCGGAATGCAATGAGGGGTTAAAAAGACGATCATAAAAATTCTGACTGATGCGAGTTGGATCAATTCACGATTTTTTTCGGCCTCGGATTTACTTTGAGGGGCGGAAAGGGGTAGCTTCTTAGGGGTAACATCGCGCCAAAAAATATTTTGCGTAAAGAATTTAAGCATGATCTTATAAAAATTTCTGAGAACGATAGAAAGCTGAATCATTTCATTTGAACTTTTTTTCAGCCCCGCACGTACTTGAGCAAGCAGTATGGGTCGCGGTGAAATTCTGTATGCAATAGCTAACTGCATATAAGTTTTCGTTGTAAACAACTTTAAGGGTACTTTATGGATGTATTTTTAAAAATTTTTCCTTGTAGAAACATGACTGGTAGTGGTGAAATTCCTTTGTACGGTGATTACTTGACCAGTTTTTTATGACTTTAAGACGATCGTCCAAAAATTTCAGATCGGTGCAAGAGTTGAATCAATTCAATTTGAATTTTTTTCGGCCCTCGGACCCTAAGTACGGTTGAAAAGGAGTGGTTCCAAGGGTAGTAACGCGCCAACATTTTTTCCACTTTTTTTATGACTTTAAGACGATCGTTTAAGAATTTCAGAAAGGTGCCAGTTGGATCAATTCATTTTGAATTTTTTTTCGGCCCTCGCACGTACTTGAGTGTTGAAAAGGATCTCAAGTGAAATTCCGTTTTGCATGGGGATTAGGTATGCAATACAAGGCAACTTCATATGTTTTTGTTGTGCAATGAATTTTTAAGGCATTTATAATTTTTAAAAATTTTTCCTATATAAACACTATAACTTTAGGGGGTCTTTTTCTATGTAGTCAGTGATTTGGTAAGTGGTGTAAGCGCACTCTTTTGTATGGTGATTAAGAATGTATCAGGCATGTTCATACTAATATTTGTTGAACAACTAAGGTACTTTACAATTTTTAAAAATTTTCCCATATATGAAAAATGACTAACTTTGGGGGGTATCTTCAAGTAGGTCACAATTGCATCATATGTGAAATTCCTTTTGCATGGTGATTAGGTATACAATATGCCACCTTTATACCAATTTTTCTAGTGGAACAACTTTTTTAAGGGTACTTTATATATTTTTTTAAATTTACCTTATATAAAAAATGACTATTTTAGGGTGATTTTCTATAGTCAGACGGGTCGCAAGTGCAATTCCCTTTGCATGTTGATTAGGTATACAATGAGGTACCTTCATACCATTTTTTTTTGTGAAACAACTTTTTTAAAGGTACTTTATAATTTTTTAAAAATTTTCACTATATAAAAAATGACTGTAACTTTAGGGAGTGATGTTCTATAGTCAGACTGGTCGCATGTGAAATTCCTTTTATACAACTTTTTTAAAGGTACTTTATAATTTTTTAAAAATTTTCACTATATAAAAAATGACTATGAATTTAGGGAGTGATTTTCTATAGTCAGACTGGTCGCATGGGAATTTTGTATGCAACGAGGTACCTTCATATACATTTTTGTTGTGGGGCAACTTTTTTAAAGGTACTTTATACCCTTTTAAAAATTTTCCCGATTTAAAAATGACTGTAACTTAAGGAGGTAATTTTCTGTAGTTAGACGGGTCGCAAATGAAATTCCTTTTGTATGGTCATTAGGTATACAATAAGGTACCTTCATACCAATTTTTGTTGTGAAACAACTTTTTTAAGGGTACTTTATGTTATTTTAAAAATTTTCCCTTTATAAAAAAGGACTGTAACTTTAGGGGGTGATTTTCTATAGTCAGACATGTCGTTAGTGAAATTTCTTTTGCATGGTGATTAGGTATACAATGAGGTACCTTTATACCAATTTTTGTGGTGAAACAACTTTTTTGCTGGTAATTTTATAAGTTTTTGAAAATTTTCCTATATAAAAAAAATCTTTAGAGGGGTGATTTTCTACAGTCAGATGGGTCATGAAATTTATTTCGTAATGGCAGTGATTAAGTATGCAATGAAGTACCTTATACCAATTTTTGTTGTGAAACTTTTTTTTTATGAAAATTAAAAAAATTAAACATATAGGGTATAGGGAGACAGCTCATACTATTGCATATCTCGAAATCTGGACGTCATACTAGGAATCTGGGTGACGACGCATGCGCTGCGGTCAAATGTCAAATGTCACTTGCTATATGTGCGTCGAAACCGCGTGATTTTGAGTTATTTACTTTAATGACGATCGTAATGAGAAATGTCACTGTCAAATGCCAATTCCAGATTGCGAATCCGAGCATGTGGATGAGATCTTTGGCAAATTTTACAATAAAGCAAGTTAAAAAAGTAATTATTTTGCCGTAAATCGTCAAATGCAGGGATTCCCGGGCAGGTGCAGACTCCAAGGCGAAGACATATCTTATGATTTTTGGCCAATAAAACACATTGTACCAATTTAGTTTAAAACCACATACAGGCTTAGTAAATAGGGGCCAAGGGTTTACTTTATTAACAGATTACATAAAAAATTACAATATTGATGTTCTTAATAGTTATAATAATTCTAAAAATTTGGCCATTCTATGTAAGAAAATATAATTTATTTAAATTCTTCATAGATATCTATTAATTTTGCAATATTCATGATCATGAATAAATAGTAGGCACGTTAGCGGGAAAGTTCTTCCTCAATCTCGTTCATTAATACCAGAATTTGGCTGATTAGTTCTCGTCTTGATCAATTAATATCAGAGGCTACTTTCTCAAAGTTTAAGGTGTTTTTGTTCGTTTTCTCTTTCTGTAGTATTTGAAATTTCGAAATTACATTTACAGAAAGTGAAGTCCTCTTGAAATCCTCCGAATTCTAAATTTTCAATATACGGCGAAACAAATAAGCTTTTACATTTGATACGCTACGTGTAAATGAATACAAGCTTACCGTTTTTGTGTTCGGAAGAAAAAACCGAGCTTCCGTTTTTTTCACTCGCACGAAGTTTTATATTCCAGGTAAAGAATCTCGATGGATGAGTTCCCGTAGCTTTCAAAACCGATAATTCCATTTCAATAAGTTTTTAAAAAAGTTTAGCCCGTTCGACATCAGATACTGTAATATGTGCGCTCCAAAACAATCTTATCAATAGTAACTAAATTGTTATTTTCTTTCAGCCGTATTAATAATAAGAATGTATCAGAAGGGCATTAACAAATCAAATCGTTGCGAGTATTTTCGGTTTTCATAAATTTAGTAAATTTGTGCACAAACACTTTCCAGTGGTCGCGATCGCAAAAAAATTATCAAATAAATGCACAAACTGCTATATATTTATTTACCTGCCATTTTTAGTTATAAAGGCCATCCTTTCTCATGCTATTCCAGACATCGAGTCGGGCTCAGCTCCACCAACGAATTTCTTCAAAGAGTGCGACCGCAAGAGTTGCTGTGCTTGAATTATCAACTCTCTTAAAAGTCTTCCTTCTGTATATATCGGTTGCTTTTTCGTACAGTATTTCGAACAAGAGGCGTATAAATCTTCAATTTTTGTAATAGAGTTACAGGTCCAGCCCATTTAAAATAATTTCATTTTGAGAATTCCTTAATAGGGCCTTAGATATCTGAGTAGGCCTTTACAAAGGCTTTAGTTTTTGTACAAATTTAAATCAGCATTTTGGAAAGTTATTTAATAAATCATATACATAAATGCTTCCTACAGCAGTTTGCAGAAAACTTGACACAAAACGTTTGTTTATATAGATAAACGATTTGAAAGAAAGTAATAATTTCTCTCTAAAGTCGTCAATAATTTTCGCCCTGATCGATCAGTTTCAATTACAATGCCAGCCTATAACTCTTAGATAATGACATTGAATTTAAAACCAGCCGGAAATTGATGGCGAAAAAATCATGTATTGTACAACAGTTTTCACATTGTGATAAGCCCCCTCGTAAACAAGGTAGATACACTCGATAGGGGCTGACGCCGCATTATTGTAGCAAATATTATGAAAATCCTAACAACTTTCCAATAAATTTTTTCTAGTGTCAACTGTATGAGAACATCTCTTTGATGAAAATAATGTGCTCTGCTGTTTTCATTGTTGTAGATAATCATTTATTGCAGAGTTGCGTTATGGGGATAATTTATTATTAATTTTATCAATATTAGGAATAGCATTAAGTTTCTAAATCCATCAGGCCAGTTACTCGGCTATCTCAGATCGTAGCTTTTAAATGGTACCATCTCAAATCCAGCAGTAGCATATTAAGACCGAAGATATATTCTGTATTTTATATTAGAATAGATCTAGATCATCGTCCCCTAAATATAAATTCCCGCTATGGATTCCATTGTAGTTATTTCACTTATATACACCCGTTCACTGCATAGCGGGGCGCTCACTGCTTTAAAGCGCATTAAAAATGGTAGGAAAACCCGAGGTGTGTTCTGCACATTTTTTCCACACCAGTGTTAAAGAACTCTTGGTTTTTCAGCATACAGTGTACCCCTCGCCGTTTTTATGAGCAGCCGCTGAATAATTTTGTCAGAACTTTGTTTGATTTCTTTTAAATTTAGCTAGACAGTATTAGCCCTGCAATAATTAACTGTTATATAATAATATTAACTTATAAATACATACCTCTCATACTCTGCAGTTATTGTTCATCAACCAGTCATTACAATAACACGCATCTAAAGTTACAATATGAGCTAATAAATATCAGGTTCGTTAACTTCAATATTGTACATCAACCAGTCATTACGATAACACGTAATCTAGGAGGTGCTACTAGAGGTAAGGGATCCTAGGTTAATGCAAATACAGGTATTTGAAAAAATCAGTTTCATTACTAGAAAACAGCGCCGTTATTTGAAATACAGCCGCTTATTAAAAAACAGAGCTGTTATTTGAACATACAGTGCCGTTATTTGGAAATACAGTGCAGTTATTAAAATACAGTGCCGCTTATTTGGAAAAAACGGCGCCAGTATTTGAAAATACAGTGCTGCTATTGGAAAAACGTGCCGTTATTTGAAAATACAGCACGTTACAAAAACGAAGTTAATGCGAAAATGTTAAAAAGCCGTTAATAGAAAATAATAGTGCCGTTATTGTAAGAAAAATACCACAGGCCAAGTGATTAACGGCACTGTATTCTCAAATAACGTCACCGTTTTTCCACAACGGCACTGTATTTTCAAAATAACGGCGCTGTTTTTCCAAATAACGGCACCGTATTTTTAATAACTGCACCAGGCTTCAAATAACGGCACTGTATTTTCAAATAACAGCTCTGTTTTTAATAACGGGCAATGTACTTCAAATAACGACGCTGTTTTTCTAATAATGAAACCGTTTTTCAAATAACTGTATTTTTATTAACCAAGGATCCCTTTTTCCTCAAGTAGCCTCCCTATAGATGCGTGTTATCGTAATGACTGGTTGATGTACAACACTACAGAGTTAACAGAAGCTGATATTTATTAGTTAATATTCTTAACTTTAGATGCGTTACAGGTTGTAATGACTGGCTGATGAACACAACTGCAGAGTACGGAGAGGTATGTATTTATATAAGTTAATATTCTTATATCAGTTAGTATTACTAAAGAGTTTTGTACTGTGCAGACATGCAGAAGTTTAAAAAGAAATCAAACAAGAAGATTACTGCTCGGAAGAGGCAAAGGTATTCCTTTATGACTGCTTTTCATAAAGTGGAGTGGATGCACTGTATGCTGAAGAACCAGAGGACTCACATCAGCTGTTGAAGAAGCTTTCAGAGCATTTACTGGTGTGGAAAAAGTTCATCCTACAGCACTGTACCTCCCCAAAATCGGAGGTTTCTACCATTTTGAATAAATACTTATTGTTTAATAGCAAATTGGCCCTCTTAAAGCAGGAACTGCGGGGATAATAAAATGCTATGAACAATGCTAGGAATGCTGCAGCCAAGTTTGAAGGAGTCTGCAGCGACATAACGAAACAATGGAATCCATAGCTCTGGGAAAACTGGAAAACGGTTTATATTTAGCACCTTACAAGGGTGATCTAGGTCTATATTTGAAGCCTTTATAAATACATAATATAAATACAAGAATATATCTTTCAGTCTTAACTGAGCCATCATGTATACCTTTAGTTTGAGTGGTACCAGTTCAATTTTAAAAGCTAATTATACTCCCCTCTTGATCTGGAGAGATGAAACTAGCCAGTATGAACTTGGTCTGGATTAGTTTAGAAACTTTTAATGCTATTCCTACTATTGATAAAACCAATGATAAATTTTACGTTGGTGATACTATTTTTGGAAATCCCCACTGGATCGTACGAAATAACTGCAATAAATGATTATCTATAGCAAGCAATTCTCCGTGACAAAAATGAGCAACAAGAAATTGTAAATTGCACCCTAAGTCTAAAGCGGTATCGTAAATACGCTCTAAGTGTGAGCTTGAATGTTCTCATACAGTTGACTTTACTTCAAGAAAATCTCTGTCGGAACGTTGTTAGGATTTTCCTTATAATATTTTGCTACAGCCCAATATTAAACATGTATCTCAAAACCCTGTAAATATTTTAAAAATTAATGATTAAAATCGGAGTGTAATATTGTTACAGCTTATCACAATAATAAGCTTGTTCATACAATACATGAATTTTTCACCATCAGTACCGGCTGGTTTTAAAACATTAGAAATTCCTCGAAATGTGATTTATATGCCGGTATCTACAAGAGTTATATAATGAAACATTGCGGTTGAAACTGATCGATCAAGACGGGAATTGGTTGACTTTAGAGGAGAAATTATTACTGTAAGAATGCATTAAGAAAATCTATATAGGCAAACGTATTGTGTCGGGTTTATCAGTATATTACAAACTGCTGTACAGAGCAGACGTAGTATGGTTACTAAATATAACTCAAGAAAAGTGCTGATTTTGAAATTCAATTGTTAAAAACTAAAGAGCCTAACAACAGAAAATAAAAATTCTCGAATCTCTAGGCCTAATTGTAAAGTAGTACTTTCATAATATAAAGTATTTTAAATGTGATTTAACCTAAACTTCGGATAACCTCTATTACAAAAATTGAGAGACATAGTCATTTGCCGTACACTAAACTTTAAAAATAATGACGAATCTTCGAATAATTCTGTACAGCAAACCGATATATACACTCCGCCTTGGGCGAGCCATATTTATCTAGAAGGTCGACTTTAAAGGAGTTGATGGATCAGTTTCAAACACAGCGAAACTTTGTAAACAACTTTTTCGGTCACCTCTTGAAGAAATTCGTCTTGAAATTGGTGGACAGGTTATTGACTCGATTAGATATCCTGAATAGCAGCAACCTATGAAAGGATATATTTCTTACAATGTTAACGAATTACATAAATATAAAAAATGCTGGTCGGGAGTATTGATGATGAATTTACTTGGTGCATATCGTTGACCTAAATTCACCGGAAGTTTTAATGCTTGTGTGCCAAGAACCCTACTAGATTTGCTGAAGACTTCAAAAATACTATAAACGTTAAGCACGAATTGGTGTTAGTAAGAAGCCCTTCTGACATTAATGCTATTATTAATACGGCTGCAAGCAGAAAATGTAGTAGTTACTATAGATCAGATTGCTTGAGGCTTCACATATTACAAAGACTGATGTCGAACGGATAGAGCTTTTTAAAACCCTTATTGCAAAAATGGAACCGAATTGATATCGATGGAAGTTGCAACCTACAGAACATCCATCAGTTCCAACTGGATAACAACTTACCTGAATATAAAGACTGGCAGTGGTTGACCCTATTGGACAATTTTTTGTGTCATAAACAGCCCGTAAGGATAAATTCAACAAAAAACAGTAGCTTATTTTGATCATTGTAATAATTAAATGTAAAAGCTCGATATTAAAATTCTGGAATTTTATCCGTATGATAACTTCAATTTGGAGATTTAAAGAGGACTACTAGCACTTTTTATGAAATGTATTCCGAATTTCAAGAGAGCTACTACGAGAAAGAAAACGAACCACTTTTTAGTCCCAAAAACTTTAGAAAGTATGCGCCTCTAATTGTAAATTGATTGTTCACACAGAATGAAATATTAAATTCGGCATTATTGAGGTAAGACTTCAGATTGAAACAAAAGAAACTTGTTCCCGCTAAAACCAGTGCCTACTGCTTTAATTATTCATGATAAACTTGTTAGATATTCATCATTATGATCTTCAGGCGAAAGATTTAATAAATATATTTTCCCTTACATAGAGATAATTGTACTTTTAGGTTAACTATAGCTAGTAGAACGTAGTATTGTAATTTTCTGTAATGTTAGTAGCAAATTAAATGTAGCCTATTTTGATTCACCCTGTATATGTAGTTTAAATAAATTAATTTAATATATACAATGTGTTTTATTATTTAATATTCAAAAATTGTAAGATTAATATAATAATAGCGTTTCCCTCACCCCACGCCTAAGCCCCAGGTCTACCTCAGGCCCGGGGCTTAAGCGCAGGGAAGGGGCCCCCACATGTTAGGTTAGACATTTGACAAGGTGACATTTTACAGCCGTCATTATTTTAACGCTTGTGTAAGACTTTATAGATACATCTCATCCACGTAAGCTAAATTTCCTAAGTCACGTGGTTCGCGAAATATGCACAGTTGACAGGTGGTGGCATTTGGACAGGTGATGAAGCGCATATTTTTTAGAGGGCTTGATGCAAGACCTAAGATACAACTCATCCACGTAAGCTAATCTTTCCAAGTCACAGGGTTTTTGACGTGCTGACAGGTGAAATTTGGATTTTTCTGATAGTGACAGGCGCCATTTTTAGCGCATGTGCAGTAATTGAAGTAAGCCTTACCCAAGATACCTAATTATTGCATAATGTGAAGATTTCGAGATTTGCCCTCCGGGAGGCGGAGGGCGTTGAACGAATCATCTTACCCTACTAACAGGCGGAAATCATAATAATAGGCTGTCAAATTTAGCTGCTAACTTCACATATTGGCTGCTTAAAAAAGGCTGCCAATTTCATTTTTTGGCTGCTAATTTCACACCGGTGTAGTATTCTGATGCGCGAAGACCGCGTACTGTTGTGTGTGGATTTCACGTTAAACTGTTATACTCTTATCTGCATGACATTACCGAGACGTTAATAAGAGGTAGTGCAGTGGAAGAAGTATAACGTTCGTGGTGGCACTATCGAGTTTGCTAAAAGGTGCCGATAAATGTAATATCTGCAGGTTTCGGTACTTGAGCATCGTTATCTAAAGGCGGGTGACCGAACCTGAAAGAAAATTACTTAAACATCTAAAAACCCGGCAAACACAGGTCTAAAAACCCGGCACACACAGGACCTAGTACTTAGGCTTCATACAAGCCTACGTGGGCTGTCTTTAAGGTTAAAAAAATCTAACTTATATTTACCAAACCCTAGAGCAGTCGTCTTTTATAAGATATTCGTAGTATGATATTATGTCGCAAGCATTATCATTTGGTGGTTTTGATCGTTACCTGAGCGTGATACATTAGATTTAAATATTTAGATGCTGACGATCATCTCAAATGAGTATGGTTTTCTGACTTCAGAAGACTTAATGGCGTCACAAAGAACAGTTTTTTACTATCAAGAATTGACGATACCCTAAGAACATTGACGGGAGCAAAATTGTTTTCTACATTAGATCTGAAAAGTGGCTATGGGCAAATATTATAATTTATAATTATATTATTATTAACCTCATATTGTACATGGTCCTTGTGGTGCCCTTGCGTCTTCTGAACCTTTGATGAATTTAATATTATGTGGACTGACTCCTGCTTTAGAAGAAGTTAAACATAATTTTTTTTGGGGGACTGTGCACTTACTAGGGAAGGGTTATAAAAAAGGTTTGCTGAAACGCCACTACACCGACTTCCTGATAACAACAAGACCTATGACTAAACTGCAAATTTTGAACCAGCTCTTGTGTGAACTGTGGACTCAGTATCAGCATTATCTTATCACTCTTTTTTCACGTTTTCATTGTTTTTCGTTTTACGTTTCACGACAACAAATAAAACAAACTACTCAAATTATAATAATTAAAGCAAGCTGCGAAAATGTATTAGATTATAATCGGAATTCATATCGCACGACGCATATCCAATTATTGCAATTATTCACATCAACCAATAATATATAGTGCTTAGTTATATCGAAATCGAGTTACATATTTATTTAGGAATCAGGAATTAAAAAAATAAATATTATATAATTCAAATTATGATAATTCGAATATTGTAATAATACATAATGCAACAATTCGATTCTTAAAATAATGCGATTATACCCATCACTACTCCGAATCACTCTTCAGTAGAGGTCACTCCAGCCTAACTGCTAGAGTTTATCCCCATTTGAAATTTTTAAGTGCGTGGCGGTCTCATCCATCGTAAGACTAAAATTAGTAAATCCGTAATTAGTCAAATATCAGTAATCTTGGAGTTATCCTTGAAAATATTAATAATAACGGTGGCAAAATTTCAGGTTTAAACAACAAAGGAGGAGTCCGTTTTTGCTAACTCGGATTTATAAATGTTTATCATATATATGTGTTTTTTTGTATCGATGTTTTGAAATATCGAAGCATATTTTTATAAAGGTTTTCAAAATACCGTCTATATATCCCTATACCGATATATAGTGATATATATATATATCGATATATAAAAATATATCGATATATTACATATATATATAATAAGTCCCGCCTCTCCGTGTAAAACATGATGAACTCCTGGAACATCACTCTTTGTTTATCGAACGTTTCCCCAGAAAATGTAATGGTCTCGGGTGGGCGTGGCTTGAAAATCAATGCGAAACTCTTATATATATCGGAATTCATATCGCATATATAATTATAATTATATAATATATATATATATCGATAGTTACATATGTTATATATGGATATATGTTCTTCTGGCTCTAACAATATATATATATATCAAATATATGATACTTCGATTATTGTAAGAATATATATAGCAATAATATATAAAATAATGCGATTTGTACCCGTTCACTACTCCGAATCACTCTTCACTATAGGTAGCACCAATACTGCTATATATATATATATATATATAAATCCGAAAAATTATATAATCGGCTCTTATATATATATGAACCTATAAATCTGTATATATATGAAGTTCTTGTTCGGTTTCCATCAATAAATATATATATATAGTGTTTCTCTTCCGTGTGGCCATATATATATATATATATATATATATATATATATATATATATATATATATATATATATATATATATATATATATATATATATATATATATATATATATATATATATATGTATTTTGGAACAGTATGTTCAAACTCGAAAAATACGTTAATCAATAATAAAAACAACAAATAGGTTTTATTATATTTTGCATTTTTTATGTACAAAATTGATAATTAACATGTGTCACATTTTAAATAAAATTAATCAGACTGTTTTTTAACAACAAATTGTTGTTTTTAGCCAAATAAAACTAATTGTAAACCTAATAGTCATTTACTATACAAACCCACACATCAAGTGCCAGCAGAGTAAGATGTTATCCTAAGGTTTTGACATAATGGAGAAGACAGAGAGGCCTACATTGTTAGTTAAATTAAAATTTAGAAATCTACATATTATCTCTATATCTATCTCAAATTGACGAACCCTTTCTCTAAAGGGTTCGTCAATTTGATGCTTTTAATTAATATTTTATTTAAATAAATACATTACATTATCATCACCTCCTGTGTAATAATATCAGGTTGTATTAGTTTATTTACAAACATATTTGATATCATCAATATCACCCTATTAATATAAAAATTATTCCAGGTAATATTTTAATTTGATAACGCTCCGACGTTAACATGTTATGTTTATAATAGATACATTGTTTAAATATTATAGATAGGAGGACGTGTTTAATTAAAATTGATATATATATATATATATATATATATATATATATATATATATATATATATATATATATATATATATATATATATATATATATATATATATATATATATATATATATATATATATATATATATATATATATATATATATATATATATATATATATATATATATATATATATATATATATAGCTTGTCTGCCGGCTGTACACTGAATTTTACAAGCACCTGATGTGTTAAAATTACGTGTTTATTAAAATATATATATATATATATATATATATATATATATATATATATATATATATATATATATATATATATATATATATATATATATATATATATATATATATATATATATATATATATATATATATATATATATATATATATAAAGTGAAAAGTAAAAACAATACTGGTAAAATTAAATGATACAATAATGGTGTTCAGTTTTTAAAGAACACTTTTAATAATTAAAACTTAAATACTACAAAATTAAAACGCTATAAGTAGAATAAAAATATCACAAAACCCTATATATTGCAATCAATCATACATGATTTTATGAGCATCTCTGGATAATTCGGTATCTATTTATAGCTTTAAAAAAGTTAGTTATGAGGTGACAAGTACTAACTCTAAGTCTAAAATACAAATAAACTTCTTTAATTCATCTATACAGGCCCGAACTGGAAGGGATACAAAAAAAAAACATAACCACAACTAACCATTTTTGGGCCGGCTTTTCTTAAAGTGTTGCTTCTCTTTAACATAAAAAAACTTTTATAAAAAATCTTTATTTATTTTATATTTTGGGCGCTACCGCAGGCAAAGACTGTATTGATTTACCCTGTAAAATAAACTTAACATTTTAGAAATGTTTGTCTACAAATATTTTATCAAAAAAAGCATGAGATAAAAGCAGCCGGTCCGACCACGGCAGTGTTTATTTTTACATTAAAATCGAAACAATTTTAATTTTAAATATTTAATTATAAGTAATATTTTAGATTAAATTTATCTTGAAAATGGTGGTAACTTGCCTCCGAAACGTAGATAAGTATTTTGTTTTTTGGAAGTTTTTCTTTATTTTGTTTTAGGTAATCCGCCAGTTTGTCGAGGTCGGGGTAAGCACACCAAGTTCAATACCCCGGGACCAGGACCGAAGCGGTGCCATCTTGGAGAGTATAAATATAGGAATTTTTGGTGAGTACTCAACGAGGACTTTTCAGAACTTGACACACTGCCACCCATGATATATGGGTTTTTAATTACAAAAACTAAATACTTTTTAAGTTTTCTCCTTACGTAGATGTGTTAAGCTTACTCACTTTAAGCAAAACCAGAGCATAGGTACCAAAAATCCAATTGTACTCATACTTCACATTTTTTTAAACCTAAACATACTTAATTAAAATAAAAATTATGGTAGTTTATAACTTATTGACAATTTAAAAGGTAAATTCAGATATTTTTAGGTCTAATGAAATAGTTTACATTGGGTCAAGCAGTTTTTTTATACATATCACACTAAGTTTAATTTAAAGGTGTAAAACATTTTATTTTGCATTTATGTATATTGTTTAAAGATTTGAATTTAAAAAAATATAAGATGTTTAAGTCAAAAGAAACTAGAGTGATGTAAGTTACATTTTTAAAAGTCCAAAATAAAAACAGATTTCGTAGAAATACATAAGTGTATAAAAATATTATAAAAAAAAAATCAACTGTGTATAGACATCCAAAGTAACGACCAATCGATCTTGCTCGTACTCTCTTAAAATAACTTTAATACAACTTACATCGCTTCTGTTTTTTATCCGCGTATTTTTATGTAATTTATAATTTTAGAAATTAATTAGATATCTATGTATAAACATTGACATACAAGAGCTTCCATCCATGGAACACAATATAAATTATTCAAAAATTGCAACCAAAAAATGTATATAGGTAGGTAGAAACGTATACAATAACACTAAAATCTATATGTTTAATAGAAAAATATTTTTCAGTCAATTTCCAAATCTTACTGTTATTAAAAGGCAGCCAGGCAGGGTTACTTTTTATTTTTGCCCCTAAACTTTTAGAGGTATAATAAATCAGGCTTTGGACCACAGTTACAGAATTTAAAAAGAAGTAAAACTTAGAAATATGTTGAAACAGGCAAGTTAACCAAAAATCGTTTTCCTATTCTGCCTAAAATTCTAGATAACTTTTATACAGTGTGTCCCACATTGGTGGGGAATGTGTGGGGATCTTGGAAACCACGATAGATAGAAGATCGGTTAAATGGGAAAAGTTTTGGACAATTATGTTAGTAAGCTAATCCCCTTTACTACATGGCTTTATCTATTCAGGTTTTTGAAAAATTTTGAAAAATCCTGAAACATGCATTTTCGAAAATGGGCCATATTTTTTTTATAAGTAACAATTTTTCAAATCTGTAAAAACTTCTTTATAGCAAATCTTTTTGTAAAATATGACCGAGTAGTCAATTTTTATTTTCTACGTTTAAACTAACATACTTTCGAAAACTGATTACAAATTTGCTTGAATTCGGAAGTTTTAAAAAACCACGACCTAAGAAGTACGTTGAAGAAAATCGAAAATCTTTAGCCAGGGATGTTCATAGAGACTTCCACATACCTAAGTCAACTATTTATAGGGTAGTTAGGACTATTTAAAAAAATATCGTTAATATGTTAAGAGAAATGGACAACATTTTGAATATCAGGTCGTTATTTTACATCTTCATTTTAGTAGGAATATTAGTTTACTTTCTATTGTTTTTGTTCTCACTTGTTTCAATTAACTTGTTAGGTGTAGTTTTGTTGTAACACGGTATTAACGTTATAGCTATGTTCGCGAACCAATTTCTGTAAAATGTCTGTTCAGCTTATCTATTTTGCCAATTACCAATATTTTATTGTTTACAAAAAAAATGACGTTCGCCGAAATCAAGGCCAACTAAGAAAATATTTGTTTTTTGAAATAAATAAGGTTATAAACTCTTAAATTATCACATGTTATACATTGTTGAAATCAGAGTAAAAAGCACTATTTGGCTGCCTAAAAATCCAATATGGCGTCCATATAAAAAATAAAGTTGATGATGATTATAAAAACCCGAAACGTAGAAAATAAAAATTGACTGCTCGGTCATATTCTACAAAAAAAGTTGCTTTGAAGAAGTTTTTACAGATTGGAAAAATTTTCACTTATAAAAAAAATATGACCGATTTTCGAAAATGCATGTTTCAGGTTTTTTCAAGATTTCTCAAAAACCTGAATAGATAAAACCATGTAGTAAACGGGATTAGCTTACTAACATAATTGTCCAAAACTTTCCCCATTTAACCGATATTCTATCTATCGTGGTTTCCAAGATCCCCATACATTCCCCACCAATTTGGGACACACTGTATAAGGTACTTATGTTTTTTAATTGTTTTCGAAATATGGCGATTTGAAACGTAATATTCTGGACCGGTTACACGGTATAACTCTAAAACAAAAGGGTTTGACCTACGACAGAATGATTTGTACGTTTTTTATAAGTTTTGCACTAGTAAGTAAATTTTATGAAACATTTAAAATGTTTACATTAATTATTGATTTTTATAAAAATCATTTACTCCAATTTAATTAAAGTTTGCTATTAGCTAAGACCTTATAAAAAGCTAAAAAATGCAAATCGTTTTATTATATTAAATAAAACCTATCTGCAATTTTAAGGAAAGTTGAGAAATATATAATATACCTACGCATCGAGAACAATACTTTAAAAAATGTTGTTTTTGATGCCATACTTTTTTTTGGAATACCCCGTATGTACCTAAATATGTATTTAAAAAAAATTGTAAAGATTTAATATTTATTTAAACAGTATTTCATAAAAAGGTGTCTAGAAATAACATCTTGTGAATTCGAAAATATTTACATAAAACAGTAACCATCTTAGACGTTTTCAATTGAAAGAAGTTATAATTTATAAGCACCATTTTACGAGTGATCATTTATTTTCGTTTTTAGAAAAAGGCAGTTACTATTGAAAAGATTACAAAAAATATTCCTTTGGAAACAGTGACAAACATTTTGTACGGCAAGACAAACGCCAAACAGCATTTTGATATAGTAAGGCTAATTTTTAATACGAACCCAAAAAAATATGACAATTTAATAATTAAAAATTACAAGTATTATGTGTGCAAAACTTTTATCAGGCAATATTAAATATGAATTTACAACTCTTAATGAAAATATATAAGAGTATTTCTTTCTTGGCCTAATTGCAAAAAATGCCCCTAGTTCCTTAAAAACATCCCTATAACCGTTATGTACGTAACGTGCACTATTTCCTTTGAAAAGTGAAATTTTCTGGATATAAAGTGTGTGTGAAATTTGAGCTTCTATTTTGGGATCCCGCCTAATAATTTAAACAGAAGGGGATAACACTTTGTGAAATTTCAAAATTTATTTTTTCCTGATACTAAAAAAAAGTACCACTTAAAACATTCTAAAATTTTAAAATACTTTCAAAAAAAATCCATAGTATGATAATTTTAAAATGTCTTTCATCCTATCAACCAATTCCAAAAAAAAAAATTAGTTTCACCACAATTGTTTTCCAATATACAGATTTTAATTTCGTGCACTAAAATGTAAAGACTTCAAGATATAACATTATATTTTAAAAACTAAAGTATCCAATGCTTTGTTTAGTTCTGAATTCTTTTTAAATAAAATATAATAAAAACTAGGCATACTCAGAAATTCTTGTTGACCATTATTAATACCATATTTTAACTGGACCATAACACCGAAGTACAAAAAATGCCTTTATCTTTAATCTTCATCTTTTAATAGTCATTTATTATGTTAAAAATTAGGATTTAGGCAGGACCGTGTTTGTAGTATTTTGTATGCTGATATTTCGATACTGCCTGTATAAAAATAATTATTCAAAGGATGTAAAGAAAAGGACATTTATAACTCTTTTTGTCCTCACAAATCTATAAAATCCAAGGTCTTAAAGAGATACAGAAGAAGAGAAAATGTGATAACCAATCAACGCTCTGGATGTAGACCAAGAAAAACAAGCAAAAAACTAGATAGGCATATAGCAATGATTGCAGTGGAACATCTCAATATATTTGTCAGCGATATTCCAAAGAAATTGGGAATAATTTGAGCTACACAACTGTATGAAGTCGCTGCAATGAGGTACGTCTTTTAAGCAAGCGGCCAGGAAAAACTCTGTTTATTTCTATAAAAAAATAAGAAGACGAGGTTTTAATTTACGAAAAACTATTTAGACTCTTTGAAAAAAGTAGTATTTAGATATAAGACTAAAATAAACCTTATTGAAAGCGATGTTATAGAATGAGTAAGGTGTCCAATTGGCAGAAGGTATGACGCTAAGTAAACTTTGCCCACAATAAAACATGGCTAAAATTCTGGGTTTTTTAGCGGGCCTAATCTACTTTAAAAAAGAAAAAAATGGACGGATTTCTTTAATAAATATTTAAAAAAAAATTAATTTAACCATTTTGCGATGACAACCTGCCTATAACTTTAATATTCCATCACAACAACGACCCTAAATACAAAGTATTAGTAACTCAGTAGCAAAATAAAAAAACTATTAACAGTTTTAAACTGGCCAGCCCAAAGTCCAGATTTAACTCCTACTAAAAATGTATAGACCGAGTTTAAAACACAGTTTAGAAAACATAATCTCAAAAATAAAAATACACTGAAAGAAACCCTTCAAAAAGCGTGGCTTCGAGTGGAATAAGTCAAAAAATGTAAAAAATGAGTTTAATTTAAATTAAATAATAATTAAAATAATTTAAATCCTTTAAACATTTTTGTAAATGTTTAAATTAAAAAGTTTTCCGAATTGCCAAAGTGTTTTAAAGTTAAATTTAAATTATTGTTTTAATTGATATTTAATTTACATTAACTTATTTTTCCCGTTTTATGACTTATCCCACTATTCCCATTCACCCACCAATTTATTTATTACTTTTGTAATATTTTTAAATGTAACGACAATTTTTTTGCATTTACTTTTTGTAAAATATATATATTTTTTAATTTTTATGTTACTATTTTTATTATGCTACATTAAAAAGAAATGAGGTTGTAAAACGTAGTCGTAAATAAAATTAAACAAAAATTATTTTTTAAAAGATTTCTTAGGATTGTCCATTAGTTTAAGTATATATGTATGTGTGCTGTATCGAGTGCACAGTAAAAATAAGTATGCACTAAAGAGGTACTATATAAACATTTTTAGATTTCAGGCAGATTTCGTGTATCTTGTCATACACCTAATTCATGGCGTTTTTGACATTTAAGTTTTAATGTCAAAAATTGCATACGCCATATGCCCTAAAATAATAATTAATTTTTGCTATAAGAAAGAACTTATTATTTAATCCGAGTTGAATTTATTATTAATAAGGACCTTGCAGATTTTTTACAATATTTTAATATTTTTATATGGTGATCCAATAATACTCAGAGTTAGCTATAATGGCGTTAAAAAACAATCTATATAGAATTTTTATCATTATAGCCACTTAAGGACTTAAAACAGACATGGTTTGAACTGCTTGCTAAGTCTCTGACTAGAGTGGTGTATGCACTGCGCCAACTTATACAGAGAGCACTAAAGCACGTGGTCAAGACAGTTTATTGTGCCATGTTCCATTCCAAGATGACAAATGCCGTGCTTGCTTAGAGTCACGCTGCAATAAGACACAGAATTTCTTGGACTTCAGCGGAGGGCTGTACGTATTATTGCTGGGCTTGAATACCGCGATGACAGCAGGGAGGCTTTTAAGTGTGAACGAATTCTAACACTGCCTGCGACTTATGCACTGAAAAGTATCCTTTATATCCGAAAACAAATAGACCAATACGAAACACCCGCCGACATCCATAGCTATAGAACACATAGCAAAAATAACATATATCCTACCAATACAGGTTAAAAACGGCACAAACTGGTGTAAATTATTTTCGTGTAAGGTACTTTACCAGACCTAACGAATCAGTAAGGATGTTGCCTCTATCTAAAGCCAAATCAGACTTAGGAAGTATTTTCTGGAGACAGCTCCTTGTTTTTTTGGATGATATCGACAGAATTGTTTTCGGCTGTTCAGCTGCATCGTAACGTGTGATACTTTGTTTGTTCTTGATGCCTTCGTTTTGTTTGTTTTTTAACTATTGTTTACCCTTTTTTACGTCTGACAATCTATGATGTACCATGTACTTTATATTTTATTTTTACTTTTGCTAGTTTTAAGTTGTATCTCATATTTATTTATTTTATTCTATATTGACTTGTATAATTTATTGACATTAATAAAAAATCTAAGTCTAAAAAAAAATGTTCTATCCAAATAGGAATATAACTTAACTCCAAATCAGCAATCGCCATATAAAAATATTACACTAGCAATACTTCAAAAACTAAAATTTTTTTGGAATAGACAACCATACAACTTGCCCTTATTTTTAATGTTAAATAAATAATATTATAAATTTTGGGGCTATCCATTAAAAAAAATTATTTTTGGCATTTTTGTTAATTTTATTTTTAATCCTATTCTTACACCCTGTATAATATTTATGTATACAGTGTCACCCATAAAGTCCTTATCAAATGGGAAAAATTTTCCCTAATTAATTTGGGTAAATTTTCTTCTTGCCAAAAGTTTTTGCTTCAAAAATCATGTCAAATAATGTATATAAGGATGATTACTTGACTTTTTTTAGCTGTTAAATTTGACTTTTTTTTCAAAAAATCGCAAAATAAAGCATTATTTTTTAAAATTTCGAAAAATAGTATAGGAAAAAGTTGCATAATTTTAAATTTTACACCCACATACCAATTTACAGCTCTCTAGTACAAATTTTGTGGTTTTCTAATATATGGATTGTCCAAATTCATTTGAAACTCTTCCAAATTATTTTTTCATATTACAATTAACTTTTAAATGTTAGTTCAATACTTAATAATGCTGGTACAAAGAATTTTGTACAAAAATAGAAAATACCCCATTGAAATAGCGTCAAACTTGATGCAAATGGGGTATAATTTTTACAAAAACCAACAAAACACAATTAATTTCTGTTTGTTATTAAATAGTTACATTAAAAATCGGACAATGTTATAAAATTATTGTTACTTTAAATACTAGTAATTAAAGTGCTTTTCCAAAACTCTAAGTGCAATGTTAAAAACATAAACCCATGCATTAACGATTGATCGTAACGCAACATTAGGATAAGAGTGTCATAAAAACAAATAAAAAAAATTAATGAAGCAAAATATCTGTCACGTCAAGAAAGTAGTTGTCAAGAAATTGTTTGTTTGTGTTATTTTATAATATTTTTTCCTAAAAAAATGTTAAAATGTTTAAAAAAAATTATAAAAAAATATTATAAAATAACACAAATAAACAGTTTCTTGACAACTGCTCTCTTGACGCGCCAGATATTTTGCTTCATTAATTTTGTTCAATTGTTTTCATGACACTCTTATCCTATGTTGCGTTATGATCAATTGTTAATGCATGGGTTTTATGTTTTTAACATTGCACTTAGAGTTTTGAAAAAGCATTTTAATTATCAGTATTTAAATTAACAACAATTTCATAACATTGTCCTATTTCTTAATGTAACTATTTAATAACAAACAGATATTGTGTTTTGTTGGTTTTTGTGAAAATTATACCACATTTACATCAAGTTTGACGCTATTTCATTGTGGTATTTCTATTTTTGTACAAAATTCTTTGTATCAGCATTATTAAGTATTAGGATTACATTTAAAGGTTAATTTTAATATGAAAAAATAATTTTGGAGGGCTTCAAATGAATTTGGAAAATTCATATAGTAGAAAACCACAAAAAGTTGAGAAAAAATGAAAATTGTACTAGAGAGCTGAAAATTGGTAAAATTCAAAAATATGCAACTTTTCCCTATATTATCTATCGAATATATATATATATATATATATATATATATATATATATATATATATATATATATATATATATATATATATATATATATATATATATATATATATATATATATATATATATATATATATATATATATATATATATATATGTGTATATATATTATTTTTACCGTGCAGTTGCTACAGCCCTATTGACCAGATCTGTGAAGCTGGCAAGACGCGTCTGGGGAAAGAGTCATCATGGGTAACGCAATAGCTGTCTTCTTTTAGCTCTTCTAAAAGATTTAAGCAAACTTTTTATATACACCAAGAGAGTAAAGATTTTTTGTATTTCATTACATAAAATGATATTGTATATAACTCACTTTTCCAGCTAGATTTCTAAGGCCTAATAATATTTCTTACAAAGTAGTGTGACTACCAAAATTAGGGGCCCAAATGTTTAATTCAAAAATTTAATGAACTAATAATTAAATAAAAAATTTAATTGCCTGTCAAGATTATTTAATGTATTTAAAAAAGTGAAGGGCATGGGTCCCCTACCCCCCCCCCAAAGTACACGCCACTGTTTTTACATATACAAAATGCATTAAAAACGATAAAAAACATGTTTTGTAAATACAGTTTATAACCATTTGGGGTACAAATGTGTCAATAAATTAATAGTATTTGACAGTTTTAAAGTTGACAGGTTATGATGTCTGTCATAAGTGTTAATTAGGCATAACTTACAGATTAAAGCAGGATTTATAGTATGACGTTCACAGTTCACAGATGAAACAGCGGTGTTCCGTTCCATTTATTAATATATACTTTCTGTTTTCATTCACCCCTCGCGAAACGTTTGAGCTGATTTACTGCCGATTTATAAACTAAAAGTTTCATTGGCGTTGCCGTTTCGCTGCAGTTGACGCTTGAACGACAACTGAATTGCAAGCCAACTGCGTGACGGCGTTTATAAATGGTTAGATTAAAAGCCTTAAGTTTAACTTACAAATGGAAACTGCAATAGCAGCGAAAACGGAAACGTCCAGTTTATAAATTGACCTTAACTTTTAACCTTTTATGTTTGACGTTTGTCAAATAGCCAATCACATCTAAAGATGTGATCACGTGGTTTATTAGCTGTGATTTTTTTATAACCCTACTTTTTTACTATTTTAGGTACATTTTTATTTTTCTTTTTTATATTTGTGTACCTACACTATTATTTAATTAAAATAATATTGTTAACAAATATTTACCTTAGCCATAATATCATTAAAATGATTCCAGACATATTTATCAGAAGTTCTTAAGTGGTGCTGAACGTCACACTCTAAATGTCTCATATAAAAGTAAAATGGAAACCGTAACGTCAAACGGCAAGCGGTAACGGAAACGTCAGACTATAAATCCCCCTTAAAATGCATGTCCTTTTAGCACTTGTAATTTCTTACTCTAATCAAATAATACCTTGTATTAACGCTGAGGATTTGAAATTTGGCGTTAAAAACCGTACTAATTTAATGTAAAAACCGTATGAACGCACACAAGGTTGTAAACACAAACACTAATAGAAAGGTATATTTTTAAATGTACAAAATAAAATACAGCTTAACAAATATAGCTTTGCTACTGACCAGTTTTACAGTATTACAGTTCTTAATAAATACATAATATAAGTCCGAAATTTTTGATGTGGACTTTGATGATATTTCGGTTCAAAAGATATTAAACACTTAATGAATGAATTGAGTGCAAATTAATGTACAGTAAAAAAATAATTAATTCCAATCACTCACAAAGATATCTAGAAAAAGCCCATAGAAACATTTTTATGATTTCCCAACCCTCTTTACTAAGGTTTTGTTTAATAAATCGTTCTCTTTTACCGCCCCTTCACTTTACATGAAAGCTCCTTTAGTTTTTTAAATGGGAGGTTTCAGATTTCAAAGCTTACTATCTTTTTTTTTAATATGAACTTTAATATTAATAATAATTTTTTGAAGTGCCAGACAGGAGCAATGTTTTAAACAGTAACTACTTATCACACTTGATGCTTGAGAATATGGAATAAGGGTTTTATATTTTACATAAAAAGTTCTGTCATATTTGATTAGGACAAGTGAGACTTATAGTCGCTTTCAGAAATTAAATGTCTTTAAAAATGCAATTAAAAGTCTAGAATTTAAAAAATAGCTAATTTGTTAAAAATATCTTTAGAAAACATCACACTGAAAAAAGAATGATTTTGCTAAAGCTCGGCTTTTCTCTATAATAATTAACAAATAATGCCGCATCTTTACCACAACTTATCGATTTCCTATCCGTATTTAAATGATAAGAGGCGAATGTGAAACACCATTTACTTTTATGTAAAGAAAGTCTTATTGAAACATAAAAGAGTACGTTTGATTAGATTTATTGACGTTTATTTACATTATGTATAAAGACTCAAAGAGTGTATTTGCTCGTTTCATTTATTTTACTTCATTACCTTTTTGTTTTGAGTTTTATGTTTTAATTTTGTTTTAGTATTTCTGTCTGAGTAATGAGTAAACCGTGTCTTTTGTAAAAATTATTTAGTCGAGTATTAAGGTCAAAGAGTGCGCAATTTTTAAGTAAAATGATAAAGCTTTTCCGTTACCAAAATCATGAATAAACGACTAAAATATTTAAAATAAGGTTTTAAAGGATTCTACCTATGTAAAACCTAAATATTACTGATATCTTTACGAAGCGCACTTGGGGCCCCAAGTCGCCGGCGCCGCAAGAACAACCTTTAAAAGAAAAATATTAAATTGTGTGACTTTTAACCAATATAAACGCTTACGGTATGGAGTTTTGGGACACCCGTTTAAATAAACTTTAGCTACAACCCCTTTTAATGTATATATTTTAATATATATATATATATATATATATATATATATATATATATATATATATATATATATATATATATATATATATATATATATATATATATATATATATATATTTTTTTTAATATAAAGTGTTTGTCATATTATTACAGTATTGACTTTATTGAGTGTTTAAATAATAAAGAATTGTTTAAATTGCTGACAAACAATAATGCAATAACCACAAATTTTATAGTTATAGGCTCATGCTTGATTTTATTGGTCTTTATGTTTTGTTAAGCATAATAACTTTGGTCTTAACAATTTTAAAACCATTATTTTAAAACGATATTATTTCACACAATACGTTTATATCTGTCATAAGGCTTTCCTTATCAAATAAATAAAGTTAATGGCATCCCAGGAATTTATACCTTTATATACATGTATGTAGGTATTGAAATTTTTATGCAAGTTTGAAACCTCGCTAATAGAAGGATGTTATACGAAAAGTTTTAAGGAAATGGATAACAAGAAAAATTTTGTTTTAATATTTTTTTGGTTCAAAGGTTTAACTTCTGCCCAAATTTAAAAAAAACACTTACACTCAATGCCAACAAAAACGAGGGTATTTACTTAAAACTACTATGACTAGAGCCCTAATATTACAGAAGACTTTTACTATGGATATATAAAAACCAGATTGAACCTAAAAGTTTAGCAAAACTTTTTGAGAATTGTCATCAATGTTTGATAGACTACCTATTATTAGTGTTGCTTTAATAATTAATTCACAATAAGCTCGCTCAAACGAATAATAAAACCAATTGTTAACACCAAATTTCTCCACTGCAGTCTTTTATATATTGTAAAAATTACAATAGTTAAAAAATTTATACTATTAAAACCGCAAAGTCGAAATATATGGATTATTTTAAACAGTTTAAAAGTAATGCAAAACTTCCGATTTTCAGGCCAGTTTTATGCAATCTGTAAAAACTTTTAGCCGGAAACCAGACTCTTGAAGATAAGTAATGGTTTAAAAAAGGTTTATTTATACAATGTGGTCCATTAAGTCTGATACGGATGAAATTTTTTTTAATTTAACTTATTTATATAAATGCTATTTCCTGGCAAATTAAAAAAATATTATTGTTAAATTTCAAAAAACTATAAATGTTTAGGAAATTGTGATTCTTGCAACGTACTATTTTTAGGCATTATATTTTTTTGTTTTGTCACTAGTTATCATTTCATTAGCTCCTATTAAATCATTTTAAATGAAAACAAATGAATTTATTTTCTCCATAAGAAAAACAATGAAAAATTACTGTAGACGTGATGCCATACTTGTTTCAATGCCCTTTATCTAAAAGTAAATACTTGATAGTAAAAATTTGAATAGGTATGTTGGTAAATAAACAAAGAGATATGTTTTCAAATTCTAAACATAGTATTCAATATCCTGTTAACATTAATCCCTATATAAATAAAAAGGTAGAAAACATCTTGGATAGTCAAAAAAATTATATTTTAAAATTAAAAGATTATAGTAAATATCGTTTTTTTTTTTTTTAATTGAACCACAGTATTCAAAGCGCACTTATTAAGTATTTGCTTTTAGATTAAGGCACTGAAACAAGTAAAACTTCATGTCTACAGTAATTTTTTTCTGTTCCATTAATGATAAAGATAATTTGATTTGTTTTGATTTTAAAATCATATATAATAAATGATAATAAACTTATTTCGAGTGACAAAAATGAAAAACTACAATGTATGAATACAGTATATCGCGAAAATCACAATTTCTTTAATGATTATATTTTTATTTGACAGTTTTGTCTAATAGTTTTTTTCTTTAACTCCTAACCTCATTTTTTTGACATTTCATATCACATTTTTTTTGCCACCATAGCAGCAGTCACCTGACGAGTATTAAAATGTTTGTTTAAGTTATTGGACATGCACAAGTAACTTTGTATTTAAGAAAAACTGTTGATTTCAGACACCTATTTTTAAGATTTGATTATATTTTTCAAAATAAGAATGCTCTACTCTTGAGCAGTTTTCAATTTTTTGACATGACTGATTCCTGTATGTCCCTGTTTTTAAATGAAATTAAATAAAGACATTCCTGTCTTTAAATTGAAATAAAAACAAACAAAAAGTTTTTTTTTGTAAAATTACAGAATAAAGTTTCCCATTTTTGAACACCTAGTGGATCACACTGCACAGAATACTTTAAAAATGAATGAAAGGATAGGAAAGTTTTACACAAAAATTATGGGTGTAGTAGGGACCCACATTTTAAAATATTTTAATTATTTATTATAAAAAGGAGGGCAAACTAAACAGTTATGTTTTCAAAATATAAAATTCTGTATAATATTCCGACCATATTTGATATAACACATATTATTTTGAAGTTATGTGTTGACACTTTTACCACCTTATTCTGTTACTGTGCAGAAAAGGTTTAATAAAACAAACATCCCTATCTGATGGTATTGATAGTTATGGAATCATTATGGCACCACTTGTTATGGATGATTTCGAATAGTTCTAAAACAACTAACAAGGCACGTGAAGTTTATGTTGCTCTGTTTTAGGGATGACTACATTTAATTATTTACAACTTAAAAAATTGCTAACAAAAATAATATATATGTAATGGCAAATATGTTTAGAATTGTAGATAAAATCTGGATATAACATAAACCGTCACTGCTTCCACAACTTCTGTATAAGACTTTTTCCTATCTTACATAAAAACAAAAGTATTTTACATTTTTGCTCCAATCATTCAATTAGTGTAACTGTCTACAATAATCTAAGAAATTTAAAAGGCCAGATTTAGTGATCATTAGTAAAAATAACAAATTATAAAATCTGTTTCCCAAGGCGTAACTTCTGGCAAGGCGTTTTATTTGTATAAGTTTTTTATGTAAAACTATGTTAAAAATCAGATATTTTTTTAAAGTTATACATACCTAATTTTTAAAAAAATAAATAAATATTTTGAATGCGAATTTAATTATTAGCAGGTCTATTTGATAGTAAAATTATTTTAAAATAACTTACATATCTGGTTCAATTTTTATTCCAAACCAGTGGAAGCACAGTCATTAAAACCTATTTAAATATCAATTCTTGGTCTATATTGTAGAGTTAAAGGAGGATTTTGAAATCTCCACCTAGTCACATACACAAACTTTAATGTATGGTCCTTCCCCAACAACTCGTCATTACAGAGAATGTCAATGTCCCTATACTTTTCCATGCCATTTAAAACTTTCATCGCAACAAATTTTTTTAAATGTAAAATTGTTGCCTGAGCTGAACATCTAATAAAACGTCTTTTAAGAGTTTTAAGGCTTGAACTAATACACTCCAGGCAAACATTAACTTGTTCATCTTGTCTGTGGTAGTCCGATTCAGCATGGGGATCTGGTTCATGCTCTCCATTGGGTTCTCCATTAGTAAGAGGTATATCTTTGGGGTTGGGAAGGCGCCTGATTTGGTAAAATTCTTTTTCCCTTTCAAGTTCATCTGCGAGATAATAACTTTTATAAATGATTTCCTTTTGACTCTACAGCCATCTTCTTTTATTTAATAAACTTTATAAAAACAATGGAGTTTATTGAAAACGGTTTCTGACAAAGGAAACAGGGTAGTAAAATTAAAGTACTTACTTTTTTGTAAATCTGGAACCAGTTTATAAACAATATCTTGCATTGTCCGATCAAAACTGATATATTGTAGGGGATGTGACTGATGTATTACTATCTTGCATGTTGGACAAGTGTTATTTTCTTCGAGATGTTTGACTAAGCAACTTTTACAAACTAAAAATATAATATTTGATAAGGCTGTTAAGTATTTTGATACTATTTTTTACTTACATGTGTGTAAGCACTCTGTTACGGTCGTCGCGTCAATTAGATAGCCCCTACAAATTTTGCAAGTTATATGGCCATTTAGTGTTTTAAGCTTAATTTTTCTTTCCATTGTCATAATATGGGGAAAAACATATTTTGGTAGGTAAAAAATTAAAAATAAAAACCATAACCCTAATTTTTTCCGAAAAATTCAAGGACAAGCCTTGGTCACCTGTCAAACGGATGATGAAACTTCACTAGGCTGCGTTCGAGAAAAACGTTAGAAGCGAAATCATTGAGAAATTTTCGCAAGGGTGGTAAACTAGGAGTGCACTATTTGTGTGGTTAACTAGGCCCATTTTGCAGAAGTTTGAAATATTCCATTGTTAAATTGTCTCGAAAGTTGCCTCCTCTCCGATTTTGACCATTTTTGGCAAGGGTGGTAAACTTAACAAACTAAACTTAATTTTCACTATATTCCCCTTTTCTTAGAGCAGAATTCTTTACCGCTCGATTTTTTAACCTTATTTGTCCGCAGATATAGGTTATGTTTACAAAAAGGCTAGACGTCACACGTTGCGGCGTGTGAGTTTGCCCATTTTGCCCAGAAGTTAGATTTATTTTATTAATTTTTTTGCAGAAATATTCAACTTTTCGGAGAAATTACTGTTTTGGATATGTACTTACTTTTAGAACTGTAATGTATAATATTTTAAAAAATTAAGACTTTATACTACTTGTAAACAAAACAAACAGGCAAACGGATTACGTCACAAATACCGAATTGACATTTAAATTGATGTATGTGGGCTTAAATGGGATCAAGCACTCCTGTTAAGTTTATTACCCTTGCATTTTTGGTACTGAGTGTAATTATAGCAAAAACCATTGGGAAAAAAGTTTAGCACTGGGGCGACAATGGAGTTGCACCAGTTTAAATGTCAATGGATTTCAGATGACCTTAAGGTTACGCTATTACTCGAACAAAACCTAGAGGAGTTTCACCATCAGTTCTCGCTATTAGTTCGGCACGAGGAATAGAAGGTCGTGCGCACGAGTTTTTGGGAAAGGTGCCAATGGCCAAGCGAAAAAGTTGACGTTGTGTCGGTATTTAAAAGGGACCATATTAAATTTTTACTGTTTGCATTTGTATTTTTTACTATGGAAGATAGAAGTAAAAACAACAAGGTCACGTGAAATCCATTGACAATTGCACCAATGCGGTTTTTTGGTGCAGATCCATTTTCGCCACATTACTTTGTTAAATCATGTATTTTTATTTTAATAAAGCCGTAATGGTTTTAAAAAGTCCTTTAAAAATAAAGCTATCTATGACATATACCAAAAATATTTTTATCCAAGTACGAGACGATGTATGGCACCTATAGGAAAACTTTACTCAAGGGTAATAAACCTAAACTGAGGGTAGGAGTGCTCGGGATCCCATTTAAGCCCATATTTCAAACCAATTTAAATGTCAATTTTTGAATTTCTTCGGTATTTGTGACGTAATCTGTAGCATTGTAACACAGCATTTTCTATAATTTCCTGAATGCACTGGAACGAATCGAGCTGCTTTTTGCCAAGTGAAGTAATATAAGAAACTCCTTAATTTTATCTGTCTAAATTTTTCGCGACCTTGCAAAAAAAATATTATACATTACAAGTTCTAATCGGAGTAAGTACATATCCAAAATAGTTTTTAAAAGTTGAATATTTAACAAAAAATTAATAAAATAAATCTGCCTTCTGGGCAAAATGGGCAAACGGTGACGTCCAAACATAACCCCAGTCATAATATATTTACTTGCGGACAAATAGTAAAAATCGAATGCCATTATTTGCACTACCTTGTTAAGTTTATATCCGTACCGTCCATTTGGGAAAGTACGTGCATTTATTAAGATTTTCCAACTGACACGGTTCAAGATGCTAACTTTGCAGCCTCTTTTTCACCGATTTATATGTACCATTTACAACACCTTTTGGTCAGGCAACGCGATAAGCAACTTTATAACTTGCTAATAATGCTTTTTCGTTAGTAGTGGTTGCCAATTGATTGTGTTTGTGAAGGACGTTCATAAAGAATTCTAATCCAATTTAAATGTCGACTTTGACTTCATGCTTTCGTTTGATAACATTAGAAGTTGTGATTGGTAGATTCTTCGAGTATATACTTAAAGAGGCAGCCTTGCCGCTTGACAGTGCGAACAAGCCTGCGAAGAAAGAAAAATAGATCTACCACATTTTTCTCTCACACGCTAGTTCTGATTGATCATTGGCGATCGGTTGAATTTTTTTAAATGTATTTAGTTTAAACTTAAACATAAAGTACCATCGATGATTAGTCAGTACGCTAGTAATGAGTAGGGGGTCGGGATTTTTTTAGGGGTCGCGCTTTAGATCGTAACCAGTAGATATGGATCACAAAGCTGGCCAGCTAGGTCTACGCTATTTAATAAGTTGCTGATTAGTTTAAATTGGATACCCGTAACCAGTAGATATATCAGGGCCAGCTAGGTCCCCGTCCAGGGTGTCCAGATAAGGACAGCGAGCGGCCGTATCTCGACAATGGTAGGGCCCAGAGGTTTGGGAAAAAAATTCTTATAATTAAAATGGGCAAGGGAAATGGCTGAAAATTATTTTAAAGTTCGTACTTCGACCGCCAGGGAGCGTAACTGCTATGAAGAAACATAAAATTCACGCTTTCTCGGAAAGTTTAAAGATGAGCTATAGCTTTAAAAACATCATCTGATAGCATGGGTGATTTCGCATTATTTTGCTTTGTAACATTTTTTCGTATCAGTCATAATAAGGGAGGGGGAGGCTAATGCATTGTTCATTATTTAAATAATATCTCCGCAACCATTCAACCGATTTGAATGTTTTTAGACTTGTTTAAAAGATCATTTTATGGTCTTAATAGATAATTTTTCTTGGAAAGTTTAGTTTAAAACACATGAACTAGAGGGCGTTATTTGCAGCGATTACACGGTTTTGTAATTTTTGGAAAAAAATTAAATGAAACCGTACTATTTTCACGACACATTCTTAACCACCATTAAATGTTAAAAAATCGAGTGCCTTAACCGGATCAAGTTACCTTAGCGAAAAAATAACGCACAGCCATGGTAACCGACGTAATTACTAAATTAAAAAGATTACTGATTTAACAACTGTTGAAATTTAGCTCAGACAGTTTTTTTGTCTTACATTTATTTTTTAATTATCAGTTTTTTAAATATGCCATAAGGCGGAAGCATATGATATGTTACGCATTTATTTTCAATGTTTCGAAAATGCTGCAATGGCGAAGACATTTTTCCCGACAAGTATTTTTAAGTTGTCTGGTAATTACGGAATACGCATCGAAGATACTATTATTAACGTTTTGGTCCACGTGTTAAGCACAAGCAAAATTTCCAACGACCTGAGAGTCCCAAAAACAATTGTCCACGTATTATTCAAGAGAATAAAATGCTTCCTTACCACATTGTTCTCATCAGGCTTTAAAAGATACCGATTTCGATAGTAGACTGAACCATTGTTACTGGTTGTTAAATATGGTTCGGAAAAATCCAAATTTTCTGTCACAAATATTATGGACGAACAAAGCAACTTTCAGTAGCGGAGGAGGTGTTAATTTGCTTAATAGGCATTATTGGTCTGAGGAAAACCAACCGTGGATGCGGCGGTTTTATTATTATTATTATTGTTTATGTTTCGTTGGCATTTAAACACGCTTCAAACCTAGTTTTGAACCATAGATTTTTCAATAGTAAAGATAACACAATAAACACCAACTTACGGTCAGACATTGGAAAAGGACGTAACGCGCAACTAAAGTCGATACTTTCTATTGCCAGCTTGAAAAAAAATTAAACATTTCTTAATAAAATTGCCTTTAAAAAATAAATAATTAGGAGATAATTTTGCTAAATTAACCCTTTTTTATTAATTTTTATTTAGTTAAATATGTTTCGCATTGCTACATTTCACCCGCAAAGGAAATTTCGCGGGCGGAATGTGGCAATGCCGCTCCAACGCGCGTAGGAATTTTACTACCTGTCCGTTGATAAATGGAATAAACAGATTACGTGTAGTGCGACGTTGCCTTGGGTTTCTTTAAACGCTTTGTGTTTTTTTAAATTAAAACTATCTGTTAAAACTATTTACAAACTTATATTCAAAACTCTAAAATGGTGCGTGAATGTGTTTTGTGTAAAAAATTGGACTATTTACACGAAGATGTGTCTTTTCATAGGTAAGTTAGATTCTGTTCGCTAGGCAATGTTTTTACAAAGGTCAGTGGCGTAGACTTACAATAGCCTGAGGGAAAGTAACAAGACCAATAGTAATTGATGCATGGTATTTGTGCATGAAGAAGAATATTTCAAGCGGTCGCGCCGCCACGAGTGTGTCTGGCACACTAAGGTATTTTCATCCTTATTTTTATAATAAAATACTTTAGTGTGCAAGACACACTCGTGGCGGCGGGACCACTTGACACATTTCCCATCATGCATTGCAGGATTGGAATACCTTCTTATATATTATCTTAGGAATAAGTAGATAATTTTTTATTTTTGCCTAATTTTTTATATTTGATGTTATTTTTTGTGTACCTAATTATAATAAAAAAGTATCCCAAATTTTTGTATTTTTTTATTAATTTGTGTCACACATTATTCTGAATTTATAGAAGAAAAGTAAATTTGTTTAAAACCAATGTACCAAAAATATTTTATGTTTTTTTTAGAATAAAACATTTCATAACTATTTATGTTGCTAATCAATATTTTTTAATAAACTAAAATTAAAAAGATCACCATAATTAGAACGATTTAAAAATTAATATTTTTAATAAATTTATATTTAATCGAAACTTCTAAAATAAACCATACGCCACTGGTGAAAAACTGCAAGGCTTCGTACAATGTTGCCTTGATCTTTCCTAATTTATCTTCTATCCTTTTTTCCCTTATATGATTTTATTGATAATGTGTGAAACAAAACAAAGTGTCACTTATGAATGAAATGTTAAGTCTTTTCTTCCTTTCGTCTGAGTTTTGAACCAATCCTAAGCCTGGATAAAGAGTGAAGGAAGGGTCGACGTGTTAAGAATATAGGCCTAAGGGGAAATAAAAGTTGAATCGTAATTAAAATTACGTCAGTAACCATAGCTATGCGTTGGTTTTTTTGCTATGGCAACTTGATCCAATTAAGGTACTAGACCAATCGAGACCGGATGGAGATATCGCGATGCGGTTTTCACATAAACTTAAGCTAATTTTATGATGATGAAGAATGTGTCAAATAGTACCGTTCCATTTAATGTTTTCCCAAAAATCACAAAAGTATATAATCGGTGCAAATAACGCCCTCTAGTTCATGTGTTTTAAACTAAACGTTTCAACCAAAATTGTCTATAAAAAGAGAGATATTATTATGACATACAAAAAAAATGTCACAAAGCGAAATGATGCGGAGTCACCCAAGCTATCAGAAGATGTTTTCGAAATTATAGCCCATCGTACAACTTTCCGAGATAGCGTGAATTTCAAGTTTCTTCCTAACAGTTACGACCCCTGGCGGTCAAACTACGAACTTAAAAATAATTTCCAGCCATTTCTCTTGCCCATTTTATGATAAGAATTTTTTTCCCGAACCTCTGGGCCTTAGCATTGTCGAGATACGGCCGCTCGCTGTCCTTATCCGGACACCCTGTATATTACAAATTATATATAATATTCTGATCATAATTTTTGATGTATCCCGAGGAGAAAAATTATAACTGGTTAAATCCAGGACCTTGCTGCCAGCTTTGTGGTCAACCTTGCCCTAACTACTTGTTAGGATTTCGCCTATTCAATTCATTGCGCACGTCGTATTGAAAATGCCTAGGGGCACCATCCAGTTGTAACCACATTTTTTCCCTAATATCCTGGGGCAGAACTAGAGGTTCCGTCAAAATATGGTGTATGAATCTAAGACATATTTTACCGTGGCCATCAAAAAAATATGGTCCCACTATACATGTGTTGATGATCAACGTTTCGAAAATAATTCGGATTTACGTCACTATAATAACAAAAATTATGTCTGTTCACTAAGCCATAATTGTGGAAAGTTTATTCGTCTGAAAATTGCACAAAATTAAAAAAAAATATATCATCTTACACTTTTTCAAGAACCCACATGCAAAATTCAGTTCGTTGCATATACATATATTCTATTTCTATTAATGCTTGGTGCAGCTGAGTGTGGTAAGGATGAAACAAGGGTTTTCAAATAATCCTTCCAATTCTTTGTCTGGTTATTCCGTTTGTTGATTTATTTTATGATGACTTGTATTAAGATTTTCTACCAAGGATCCCATTACTTAAAACTTGTTTTTGCTGATTTGGTCTTCTATAAGCCACATTTCATTTGTCGAAATTTTTAAAGCAATTTCTTATATGAGCGCCTATCTCGATGGTTTCTATTGGGGTATTTTTGGACATAAACGCTTGACGCGTGTAAAACAATTTACTTTACACTTTTCCGTTACTAATAATAATAATTTTTTATTTTGAATAAGTAAAACTTATTATAAACTGAGTAAAATAGTGGTAATCGACAAACAGTCGTTGTCATTTGTCTAAAGAAAATATTAATTGCTGCTTTGTCATAGCACCAAGTTAAATTTAAATACACATTTAAAATAAGAATAAATAAAACGTAGAAACGAAATTTACTAAAAAAGTACTAAGGATAGGTATGGGCAACCTATATACCATCTGAAAGAAAAATGAATTTGCTTTCATGTGATGTAAAAAATACGGGTGTTCCATTTAAAATACCAAAGTTGCCATTTAAATATCTGAAAAAGTAAAAACATTTTTTTAACAATTCATATAACATTTGATCTTGATGTGACATACGTATAAAGTAACAAACTGTCCTTAATGCTGCACCAAATTTTTTAGTTCGTAGAGTTAAAAGTTTTGAAATAACAATAATTTAATTGCACCTCTACATTTTCAAAAAAATCAAGTATCTCCAAAACGAAAAAAAAAATAGACACTTGTACCAATAATAAACTTGGGTCATTTTTTAATAAGAATCTAAAGCCGCAGTAAAATACAGTGTTCCATTAAAAATAATATACCTTTGATACGTCACACTTTTTGGGACACCCTGTATAGTCTAAAATATTTTAGGCTGCGGCCATATCCGACCTAGATATGTTCCTTTCCCCAATTTATGTATATATTTTATTATATGTAATTCTAAAACTATTTTGAAATAAAAAAATATACAGCACTTTTTCAAAAATGTAAATTTTTAGTTATTCAAAATATTTTAAAAACGAAACAAGATAGAGCCATCATCAACGGCATTAAATTTACAATTGATTGGCCTACAACTTTCCCTATTTAACCATCTTCCACCTGTATAGTTTTCAAGATCCCAATACATTTTCTAGCAATTTCGGACACACTGTCTATAAGAACCAAGCATTTATTTTAAAGTTAAGCTTATCATCTAATGACAAATCCGAAATACTGCCTATATCGATCTGTAGTTTACTACAATCCTCAGCATTTATCTCATATCTAATAGATTTATAGGTCGTTAAGCAAGCAAGATGCATTTCTGATTACTTTAGTCATACTATTCACGTATAAAAGAAGTAGCAGAAGGCCAAGATTAGATCTCTGTAGTATACCTAAAGACGGCTTAAATGCATACAACGCTTTATTAACACATTATGCTGTCGATTAAAGAAATATGTTTCTAAAAATTTAATTAAATTAGCATAAAAACCTATTTTTTGTCAAATTTATGAATTAATGTAAAATATACCTTATAAAATGCTTTCTTGAAATTTGTATGCCTGGCCAGGTGTATTAAAACAAGACGCTTGTGTCTTATAAAATCATGTTGAAACTGTTACGCTATGCTGCACTGATAAATAAATATTCCAAAAAATAAATCAGGAATTGTTTTAGGTCTAAGATTTAGATTATAAAAAAAATATCCATGGGAGTGACAATATGTCCTGGAATCCCTTGCCCGGCTCAATTGCTTTACCTTCATTTGAATCTCCTATGGCTTCCAGCATGTTATTAATTGCGATACTATTTAGCAATACTGTTGGGCAATTGATACTTTCCAAAATATTAGGGTTTCTTCCTTGGTCATGTGAGTACACGTTACCCAAACATTTTGCGGTTGCATTAGAAATTTCCAAAACCAATGTATCAACTTTTAAGTGTCAGCTTAATGGAGTACTGCTTGATAATGTGCATATCAACAATCCACAGGTAAACAAATATCTAGGACGTCAAATAGAGGTTAAAGTTTGAAAGTCACATTGCAAGCTTAAACAGAAAGCTGTCATCTGGTTGCTATGCCTTGAGAGTGGTTGCAGAGGAACTGGATGAGAGCTTGGTTAGAAATATGTATTTTGCGCCTATATTCGCATTTCCGTTATGGGTATTTGTTTTCGTGGCTCATGCTCTGATACCCTGTTTAGATCCAGTCTTTGTGTTGCAAAAGAGAGCTCTTAGAATCATACAAAATACGTAGGGATTCCTGTAGACCTTTATTTCTAACTGATAGAATTTGATATTTTTTATATGTGTGGAGTCAGTTAGTCTTATGCACAGGAAACATAAAAATAGTTTAACGTCAGTATCAGTATACTATTTCTCTCGTAGAATGAATATATCGCGCTTCCGATTACTTCTACTTCGCTAATTAAAAACTCTCTAGTTTATAACAGTAAAATGCTGTTTAACCACCTTCCTGTGCGACTAAGACAAATAACTGAGGAGAAAAAATTTCGTAGAGAAGTTAGGAAGCTGTTGGTTGAGAAAGCCTATTATAATACGAGGGGAGACGATATACGAAATGATTGAAATTCATAGTACTTGACAAATGTTATTATTTTTTTTGTACGTATTTTGTTTTATGTTGTAAAAGTAAATTACAGTATAACTCTGTTTTAACCATCTTCCCGTGCGACTAAGACAAATAACTGAGGAGAAAAAAATTCGTATAGAAGTTAGAAGCTGTTGGTTGAAAAGGCTATTATAATATATTATGACGATATATTAAATTAGTCAAATTATTTGTCATATTATATTAACATAGTACTTGACAAATGTTATTATTTTTTTGTACGTATTTTGCATATGTTGTAAGGTGTAAGTAAATTACAGTTTATAACAATAGAAAGCTGTTTAACCACACCTTCCCGTGCGACTAAGACAAATAACTGAGGAAGAAAAAAATTGCATAGAAGTTAGGAAGTTATTGGTTGAAAATTATAATATGAGGGAATATTATGACGATATATTAAATTAGTGTTGTTCATCCTTCCTAAATTATTTGTCATATTATATGTACTTGACAAATTCGTATTTTGTTTATGCTTTATAAATTACAGTTTATAACAATAGGAAAGCTGTTTAACCACCTTCCCGTGCGACTAAGACAAATAACTGAGAGAAAAAAAGAATTCGTATAGAAGTTAGGAAGCAGTTGGTTGAGAAAGCCTATTATAATATGAGGGAATATTATGACGATATATTAAATTAGTGTTGTTCTCCTTATAAATTGTGTGTCATATTATATTAACATAGTACTTGACAAATGTTATTATTTTTTTGTACTGTTTTGTTTATGTTGTAAGTTAAATATGCAATAGATAATGTTTAACCACTTCCCGTGCGACTAAGACAAATAACCTGAGGAGAAAAAAATTCGTATAGAAGTTAGCAAGCTGTTGGTTGAAGCCATTATAATACGAGGGAATATTATGACGATATATTAAATTAGTGTTGTTCGTCGTTCCTAAATTCTTTGTACGTATTTTGTTTACAAGCGGTGTTTTATTCTCTTTTTGAAAATGTTGTCTTTTCAGAAGATGAATCACCTTAAAGAAACTAGTACTGCGTGTTTAAACAGAAAATTCGAAACTGTTTGGCAAAAAAATGCTATTATAATACGAGTGAATTTTTAAATTAAAATGTAGTTATTTCATTATCATACATTTGTCCGCAACAAGATTATTTATCTATGATATTTTTTTTATTCTTTTCTCTTGTTATCCAATTCCCAAGAAAAAATAAATTCACTAAAAATATATATATATATATATATATATATATATATATATATATATATATATATATATATATATATATATATACTATATATATATATATATATATATATATATATATATATATATATATATATATATATATATATATATATATAATATACAGTATATATATATATATATATATATATGTAGCTTATATTATAATATATTATATATATCATTATATATATATATATAAGATATATATATATTTCTGTACGTACGTATTTTATTGTTTATAAGTTGTAGGTATTACAGTGTTTATAGGCAAGTAGCAGGCTGTTTATTAGCGTCAACCGACTAAGATCGATTAACTTATCAGCCATAAATTTAAAATAGAAAGTTGCCGGACCTGAACGTTTGCTAGGGTATTATAATACCAAACAGTATTATGACTATATATTAAATAAGTGTTATTCGTCCTTCCTAATTATTTCTCATATTAATAATGGAACGTAGAAGACAAATGTTATTCTTTTGTAAATAAATTAATGTTGTTTTCAGCAGTCCTTTTGAAGTTATCAAATGCTCAAATAAACCAATGAGAAAAAAAGAAGTGTTTTGACTTTTCCTAGAATGTTGAGGGTAATAATGTATTTTTTTTTTTCAATTCTTCCTAATTGTTTGCCCTATTCTACGTTTGACATAAATTTGTGATTTTACGTGCCGAAAAAAAATCATTGTTATTTTCCATTAGCCTTTTAAAATGAATCAAGAAAAATATCATAGTTGTTCTCTACTTAGTAGTCTTATTAATTAGTTTTGCAATTGTCATTTAAAATTGTTTCATTTTACGTACATAATTTGTTATTTTCCTATACATCAACACTAAAAATCAATTTCATTTTGAACACAAGAGTTATAAATAACTCACTAAATAGTGGAAATCGGGAGTCGGCCTGGTTGGAAACAGATAAATAATACGCTACGAACAGGATTTTCACGGTGATGGAACACGTCACATTTTTAAAATTTGGTTTGTGCTCACATCCATTATTAATCTATGTATTTTTTTATTTTCGTTAAAGTTGGTTTTTAGATTGCCTTTTTGGTCGAAATAATCGATCAAAACAATTAAAAATTATTTCAAATATACATATTTCTGGAAATGCCAAAACACTTTTCTTTTTTTTACCATTGTAATTTGAAGGACTGCAAAACCCAAGAAAATCTCCGAATGCTCCATATTATTATGTATCACAGTCCAAGAAATTATATATATATATATATATATATATATATATATATATATATATATATATATATATATATATATATATATATATATATATATATATATATATATATATATATATATATATATATATATATATATATATATATATATATATATATATATATATATATATATATATATATATAAAAAAAAAGAAGTGTTTTTTTTTTCCAGAAATATGTATTTTTTTTTTAATTGTTTTGACGTTTCGGCCGGAAATTCCCTAGCCTTTTTCAAATAGTTGTAGTAGTAGTCTATATAACAATACTTTACATTTTACGTACAGGTATATACATCAATAAAAATCAATTTCATTTTGAACACATATAAATAAACTAACGAAAACAGATACACGCACGAGCCGAGGAACACGTCACATTTTTAAAATTTGGTTTTGTATTTTTTCCGGCCGAAACGTCAAAACAATTAAAAAAAAAATACATTTTTCTGGAAAAAAAAAACACTTTTCTTTTTTTTTCCATTGTAATTTGAAGGACTGCAAAACCCAAGAAAAAGAATCTCCGAAAAATATTATTAAATCACAGTCCAAGAAATTAACCTTATAAATGTATATATATATATATATATATATATATATATATATATATATATATATATATATATATATATATATATATATATATATATATATATATATATATATATATATATATATATATATATATATATATATATATATATATATATATATATATATATATATATATATATATTTGAATTTGAAATTCGTGAAAAAATAATAAAATAGCAAGAGTTTACAAACTTTGTTTATTAAGAAAAAATACATAAACGGTAAGAAAAGAACAGAAATTCATATGGATACGTTTGAGCAAAGACCAACCAAGAGAGTCCAGATTTAAATCCGATAAAGCTAGGAACTTAGTGATAAGAAGGGCGTGTAAAGAAGTGCCGTGCTCTTCATTCTCAAAAGATAAAAACAAAAATACACTTACTTTGTCATTAATACATTAATTTGAAAAGTTTATTTTTAGTATTATCTATTTATTTATTTTAGCTATAACAAAATTAAGGGATACTATAAGTTTCTGTGTTATATTTACATTGTAATATAAATAAACACATACATATAGCTTTAAGTCCTGACCCTCTTGGACAATTTTGTGCCTACGACTATGATTAGTAAAAGAGAACACATTAAAATAAAACGTAAAGAGCAATACTCCGCAAAAGTCTTTTAACGGTAAAGAACAAATTACACTTTTCAGTCAAAAGTCCCCTGGTAAATAATTGGACAGCGATTAAATAATCATAACAAAGAAAATTTTAAAAAAAATCGCTATAAAAGTCTATTAATTTAGGTACATAGTTTGAACTTGACATACTACTAAACCTAAAAACATAGGCCTACTAAGTGCTGTTAAATGATTGCCTCTTATCACAAAAAAAAAAAAAATATGTAGAACAATATATAAAATATTAAACAATATGTTTTTAGCAGCAATAATATGGAAAAAATAAACATAGTTACGAGTCTAAGTTGCCGTCAATACGAGTATTTTACTGACAATGCAGTGTAAAATTCACAGTCTATTTTATAACTTAAATATATTGCTACACCTATACCTAAGGATACGGGGTGTCCCGAAATTTGTGTATACATTAAAAAATTTCGTTAAATTTACTTATTAAAACCATAATAAACATAAAATGTTCTTCAATGGCACCAAGCTACAGCAGAACAAACCAGCAGTAATTTTCAGACGGAAAGTGGATATTATTTAAATCGCGCGGTTGTTAAAGTGGTTTGTTGACAAGTAATTGTGATAAGCACATTTTTTAGGCTATGCCAGACAACAACTTTTTAACTTAAGTTCTTACGGAATAACACCACAAATGTAATTTTCTTCTTTCCCAATTTTTAAGACCCATAAAGAATACAGAGTAGCCTGCAAGTTGCGATATTAGGTCTGTTTGTTATTTAGAAATAGTGTACACTATTTTACACTTTTTTTTTATTAAGCGCTTTTATAAGAGGTGTATTTTAGGACTACATGGGTAGAAAAAGTGTAAAAAAGTTTACAATATTTCTGAATAATAAACAGACCTATTAATTGTATTTAGGCGAGTGTAAAAATACACACTTGAATGTTTTACCAAACTGATTTTTTACTGTGCTTAAAGAATCTAAGACATGTATTAAAACAAAAATCGTTTAATGTCGGTAGGTTATTAGTATTCAATCCTTTTTTATATGATAATATTCAGGTTTCACTGGGCATTTTCATAACTTTTCGTTGAACTCATTTCAAAATTATTTTGCCTATGTTAGCTGGAGCAACATAAAAAAAAATATTTTTATTTTATACATAGAGTAAAAAACACTATTTTATTAAAAATCAAATTTACATAAGCAATTTTTCTTTTTTTATTTATTATGATTTTGAATATCCGATTTGTAAGACAAATTCGGTTACACCCGGTATACGCAATCACATTTCAGTCAAAACTAAGCTAAGACAAAAACAAGAAAAATAATAAAAACAGAAAATCCTATAATTTTAGCTATATAGAAAAGTGATTAGATATAAAAACGAAGAGACTACGAACTATATGACAAAAACATCCTAAATATTAAAAATACTGCTTTAAATGGCACATTTATCCTTAATAAACCTAATCACTTATCCAAGACCAACTAAAATAATTTTAGTGACAATAATAATAATAATATATAGAATAAAGAACAATACCAGAAAAACAATACTGATTTATATAACGTAACAATGAAACAATGAAAATAAAACAATAATAAAAAATACTTATTTTAAATATTATTCAAATATAATCTAAACGAGCAAAACACACCTAATAACCAGGACCTGGTTCACTTCTTTTCCATATTTTCCAAAGAAGGCATTTTTTTTAACAAATTTAAAACAAAATTAAATATTTAATATATGGTGTGATGTACAAACTGAATGTAAAATTAAAAAATAATTAAAAAATAAGATTATAAGTACAAAAAGACAAACTTACAGCAACTTACAATTAAGAATATAACTCGAATGGTTAGATTTATTAAAAGTTCAACTTTGACACCTCAATATAATTTATTTTTACTAAACTATGAAAGAAACGCTTTTCAAGCTATGGTTGGTTATTAGGCTTTATCAAACACCCTGTATATTAGGCATGAAATCTTTGTCACGTGTTGTTAGCAAGAAACAGTCGCAAAAAAATTATATAATTGTTTGATTTTTAAATATCAAACTAACTGAAAACTCGCAACTTATAAAACATTAAAATCAAAAAATCATTACTTAATCAATACCATCAAATGATTTTATTTGTACTAGTTTGAAAGTAGAAAGAAAAGTGTTCTTTGGATTAAATAAAAGTTCTTTCTTGTATCCTCCAGTAATAGCGAAGTTTCCATCTTTGGAGAATCCTAACAAATTATCAGGATTTTCGCAATCACCGAGAACGCATAAGGTACAATGCAGAAAATCAGAGGCGCCACTTCGGAATAATGCTCTTCGTCCATCGTCGAAAAACCCAAGTAATGCCTAAAAGAAATTTAAACTAGCAAAGATCATTCGACATTTATTCTTAAGAGGGGCGTTCCATGAGCTAAATTCATAATAACCATGAGTTGGCAGTTGCATATAAAATTGTTTCTTCTTACTTTGCCATACCCTATTCAGAGCGTAGGCGACCTCTCGCACATATCTGTGTTGCATACCAACTGCTTTTACACAGATATGCGGGACCACCAGCTTAAACCTTCCGAAGCACAATTTCAGAGGGTTTATTAGACAGAAATACTGCACGGTGGTTTGCGACGAGCTCTAAAAAAGCCCAATGAACAATGCGAAAATCGTCCCCGGCTCGATCACCAAAATTTTTTAAAATAAATTTATTTTAGTAAAAATGCCGGTAAAGATGTTGTATCATTGTATCTGAAGATTACGCGTAGGCACAAGAAATAGCACAAGCAGGCAATCTGGGCTACCCTAGCGACAAGGGCGGATTCAGAAAATCCTTACGGGGGTGCGGTCTTAGGCAGAATAACCGGCGGTTTAAGGGGCATTTGTATTGGAATACCCCTCAACGTAGAAGAGGACCGAGGTTTAGGGGTCCGGAGGTACCCCGTCCAGGTTAGCCACCCGTCCGGCTCCACTTGTAAATTGCAAATTACGGTATAGTCCAGGAAACGAACCATGTTGCATACCATTTTTTTTCAAAATGCAAAGAAAGACTTGAAATTTTGATAGGAAATAGTCCAAGGATCAAAATCTACATCATGCCAACGGGCGCCTTTACCTTGGGGGTGGTTGCCAAACCATCTCGAGGGTGGTTTTTTTTTAGCAAAAAATGTTTTATGCATTTTTTTTGTAAAATGCATACTTTTCGAGTTATTCGCAATCGAACGTCGAAGTTTTTCGTCAATAAAATCAACGTGTTTAATCGGTTCTTTGCAAATAACTCGATAAGTATGCATTTTATCCAAAAAACTGTAAATAACAAAATTGTAGTTTAAAAAAACAGTTAATTTTTTTTTCTTTTGTAATTGCTGAGGGACCACTACAAACCAAGTTGTGGTTTGTTAAATGTTAGTTGTTATTCATCAAACACAAAATTTCAGAGTTTCAAAGGCAAATAACGCAAAATATACGTATTTTTCGAGGAAAACTAATAATAACTTTTTAAAGATACATACTTTTTTTTTAAAAAAAAGGTTTGTATCATAAAAATTAAGTGAGTTATGATTAAAATAAGATTAGACCAAATTTTTGAGTGCAAAAATCTTCAAAAACAACCCCCTAATTACCACCCTAAATAAAAAGAGTCGTAGCCCTTCTACGAATCTCTTTATTTATGAATCATAAATACATTCTTAAATTTTTGACCGATTTAAATTGCCTAATTTTGAAAAAAAAATGCAGCAGCAAGTAAAAATCAAATTTAGGAATTTTAATAAAAAAATACCTTCTCTTTAAAATAACTTGAAACCTAAGGGAGATACGTAAAAATTACTTAGGTATCAAATTTTAGCTCTTTGAATTACAAACATTTTGTTTTTTTTTTTTTTAATTTACTCTATGACGGAAATTAGGTGGGATATAAACGTTTAAAACGCGTGTGTATAGACGAGTACTACCTTGTTTCAGCCCTTTAGACTGACCCCTTTAAAAAAGTAAGGGTTTTAAACAGTTTTAATATATAGAACCTTATAGCTCTTAAAAAAAACCAATAAAATGGTTTATTTAAAGAACTTTTTATCACAAAAACTGAAGGAGTTATGCTTAAAAAAAAATTTTTTTTGGAGTAGTCTAAAAGCCCAAATACATTTTTTAAAAATATCTTTTTATTTCAATTTATTTTTTTATGTAATTGTACGTATTTCTTCTATTTTATCCATTAAATATATATTTTTTTATTAATCCATAATAGGGCTTACTTTTAAGGGTTGAATTACTTCAATTCATATTTCAAATATTAAAAATTTATTATTTAACTTATTTGAGCCAAGTTTTACTTGATTTAAGTAAGTTTTAAGGGTTTTAGTAATAAGGGGTAGTTTTCACCCCCTAAACAATGGCGTAATGAACACTTTAAGGGTGAGTCGAACATAATTCCAACTTTTTATGCGATTCGATGCATTTTTAAAAAAATCCGCGGTTATGTACTATTTTTTGCATTCTAATATTGTAAGGGGTAGATTTTTGAGGATTTAAAAATTAAATAAGTAAAACTTTTAAGCAGTCATATTTTTTAATTACAATCTGTGACAATATGTAATTTTTTTAGGTAAAATGATTGTTTTTAATTTAATCATAATAAGGGTTAAATTTTAAGGGTTGAAATATATCAAATAATGTTTCACAGAATTAAATACTTATTTTCCAACATATTTGAGCCTAATTTTATGTGACTTAAGCTTTAATATAAAAGTTTTGAAGGTTTTTGCAATAAGAGGTAGTTTTTACCCCTAAAAAAATAAAAAGCTACTTTTAGCATAATGGAGATTTTGAAGAGAAAGGTAAATTAAGCTTAATCCCAAATTTTCGTGCAAACACAGAATTTTCTCATGGCCACTTTTATAATAATAACAAAAATCCATTGTTGTCAGATGTACATGTCCTGAGATACAGCCGCTTACCTCGCTTATATGCCCACCCTGTATAATTTCAGGCTAGTGCACACTCAGAAAGCAGTATAAAACGTAAATAGTAATATTTTCCCATGTAAACATTACTTCAGATGAAATTCTATTTTAAAAGTAGTTTTTTAGTAAATATTCTTAATACATATTAATAATAATTAAAACGATTATATTAATACACTGCAAATTTAAATTTCATGTTAACAATTTTATTACTATTTATGATTATTTTTTCCTCTCTGTACAACTTGGCCTATACGAGTACCTGCAAGAACATCGTAAATCGTGTGGTTTTTAAAACGACGATTTTGCTACCTATTAGATGATGGACAAACTAAAAACTGTGGGCGATGGTTTGTGTTTTTGCATAAAAATTGTGAACTGTATAAGTTTTTGTGATCTGAAAACAAGATATAAAATCATATATACTTAGCTTAGGTACCAACAAATGTGGGTGTTGATCTGTGATCAAAATTTTCACAAGTTGTTCAATGTTTGCATTGTTTAGTTGTTTATATTTTTATTATTATTACATATTTTTTAAAAAATCTTCTTTATTTCCTATTCCCAACCTTTAACTTCCGATTTATTCCATTACGTTTTTAATTTAACCTTTAGTTTTCCCGATGACCAATCTTAAAATTTGATCTGCAAATCTTAAAATGTGTAACACATCTCTTAAGATTGCTGATCAGTTCAGCCTTTGCCATTTTAGTTTTTGGCTAATATTTGTAATGTCCGAAGGAAATAAAAGCCAAATTAGCTATAGGATTAAATATATTCCTAACTATCGGACAACACACACTTAACTCTACAATCACCCAATCTATACTACTCTGCGTAGCAGTACTAAGGGACCGAACTGGCGCGGAAGTAAGTAGTACGATAGCGTATATTTAAAGGATAGTACTCAATACTTATTACAAATTAATCAGTATAGTACAATTTCTGTTATATTTTGACGTTTCAAAAATCTTAGCAAACAGAACTCTTTCAATAATTTAAAAACAATGGGCATTTTTTGTTTAAATAATTTTTTGTTTGGTTTTAAAAATGAATGGCAAGGTTTATCTACATCATGGTTCAATTCTCGAATATGCATCGTAAAGTAGTGGATAAATATATTCGTTAAAACTTTTAAAAATTACTCTTGGGAAAAATGCTTCAGCCAGTAAAGATTAATTTCTTTTTGTGCATTTTTTATAAATTATTGCTCAAGTTGAACATTCTCAATAACTTCAGGACTTTTTTTTCAATTATCTGGCTTTCTAACATACATTTTACTTTTCAAGTATCTCCACAAAAAGTAATTCAAGTATGTTAAATCTGGTCTTTCAATTCTTTTTCGTTCCGTTAGGTTAACCACTTGTTAAAAAATAATACAATATTTTCCTTGATTAACACTTTAAATGCACTGCTTTGAAATAAAGATCAGAAATCAATTCATTAAGGAACTAACTCAAAGAACTATTTGACAAAATTGCATTTTAAATCACTTGACAGCTGATAAAAATCAAATATTTATTGTCAAGGTAACTGTCAGGAAGCCAACTATGCCCGATTTGAATACTTAATTTAGTTGTTTTTGGAATTGTAAAAGCATTTTATCTTTTAATTTTTGGTTATTCAACCCATTAAATTATATTATCGGATAAAAAAATGTACTTTCTCCAACTAGGTATGTTACCCTTGAAAAAAAAATCGATAACGTCATACCTCCCACAGGAATCACCCTAATATATCAATTCTATCTAAAAAAATACGCAAAGAGAAATTAAACTTTACGGGTCCTGGTTAGTTCTGGTTAGAAAATCACGTATATAAATAAATTCAATAAATCAAAAGCAAGTTATTAAAAAAAAAGCTTGGACCCGTTGATTAGTACTTTTAGTCGATCACTTTTCTATGAAAGAAATATGTCTACAGTATGTCACAAACTTGAGATGATTTTTTAAATTCGGAACAGAAGTTTTTTAAAGATTATATATCAAGTCATTCACAACATCCCAGTTTCAAAATGTTCTTCTCTGTCGTTTGCAAGATATTAAATCCCAAAATTTTAATTAAAAAATTAACCACATTGTATCCATTATAATAATGTTTCTTTAATACATGCTGAAATTTTGGAGTAAGGGGTTTTTGACCTTCACGAATCGATCACAAATTTTGGAAAACAAATTCAAAACCTCTCAATGCCACACCCTGTATACCAAAAAGTCACACTCGATAACGTAAAATGTCATTGCAAACAAAAAAGGTCCTATGAAATTTTTTGATTTCGGCATCCTACACTATCGTAACAGCTGTTAACTTTGACAGTTAGGTCGTCGATATCAAAAAAATGCATAGGACCTTTTTTGCTCGCAATGACATTTAACGTTATCAAGTATAACTTTTAAATAGATAAGGCGTGTCATTAAAAAGTTTATTTGCAATTTCGAAATATGGACATGCGGGATCGATTCGCGGAGGTCGAAAATCCCTTACCCCAAATTTTTCAGCATGTATTGAAGAACTATTATCAATGGGAAGAAATTATGGCATATTAAAAAAAAATTATTTAATATCTTACGAACGACACGAAAGAAAAATTTAAAATTGGGCACTTATGTATAAATTGATATGCGTATTAAAAATATTCGGTTCCGATTTAACAAATAATTGAAAAGTCATATTATTATATCAAATTAGAGTCATACTGTATAAATATTTCTTCCATAGAAAAGAGCGCGACTAAAAATATTAACCGACTAGTCTAAACATTTTTTAAAATAAGAACTTTTTTTGATTAATTGAATTTACTCCAATTTAAAGACTCGTACTTTAAAAAAAGTGTATAACCAATTTTTGAGTTACACAGCATATACGCTCACCATTCCAATAAAGATACATACTCTAAATAATAAAAACAGTAATATGAATCGACACCTAAAATCAGGCGATATTATAAAAATTAAACATTTTTATTTAAAATCCTAAATTCATATATAACTGTTCGAAACTGCTAGAAAAAATTAGAATCTTTGTTGCACCGAAATACTCAATACCACCTCACGTTTGCCCCTGATTTTAAAAGGTAAACTCTGAAAGGCTTACTTTAGTAGAACGAATTAACGAAGGTGCCAATTGCCTTAAAGTCGATTTTTTTTAATTCCTTATTGCTGCATAAAGTGAGATTGGTCAATGTATTATGCATGGCTGACTAATGCGACTCTTAGATATAGTATTCATTAACGTTACTTATTAGGTTTGTTTGTTATCCAAAAATAGAGTACTCTGTTTTACACTTTTGGCAATAAACCGTTTGTTATCGTCAGTGTAATTTGGGACTAGGTATTTGGCATGAATTCTGGTGTAAACTAGTTTTCACTTAATTACTCTAACTCTCGAAGTAGTGAAGTTAGATGCATTTTTACTACAAGACTTAAAGTTTTTTGTTTATAAACATAACCATAAAGCCATTTTTTATTTCTGAAATTAGTCTAAAACGCTTTTGGTATAAAAATCAAATACGGAACTTATTTACACTTAGTTCCACTTTTTAGTCCTACACTATTCTACTCTGAACTTAATAACAAACATATCTATTACCAGGTTTTTGCATTTATCATATAAGTTTGCACCTAGTTTATAAGTTTGTAATCGTAATTGAGTTTGTCCATAAATAAATAAATATATTGTATATAAAAAAAATACATAAAAAATATTACCCAAAAAAAATGGCGAAATCGAAACACAACAAAAGTCTTAAATAAGTTAATACATCTTACAAAACTAAATATGCATATTGACGTATCATTTATAATCCACAGTTTTTCTGACAATGGTACCCTTTACTCTAATATTCAGGTTCTCAAACAAGTCTCTAAAGCCGATTTGGAAAACAAGTGCGAGGTAATGCAGATATATCTTTCACAAAACATTAAATTAATATTGGATTGAGTTGCCACAAATCTGGTCCAGTATAATGCCTTAAAAAATAAAAATGTTCGCTGTCGCGAAAAAACTTACTTAGCCTTTTATCATTTAGCCTTGTGAGATTTAATTATGACAATCCACATAAAGACATCATATCCGTAGCCACAGCAGCTTCAAAAAGCTCGGACCTCTCTTTCGAACGAGAAATTATTTCTCACCTTTAATCTGTATACTCCGATTCTGTATGTATCCCAAGTCAGAACCCTTTTTGGAATATTGTTTCCATGTCTGAGAAATGGCGTTTCTCATAACTTTTGACATTCCTTGATTCCGTTTAAGAAAGGGCCGTTCGCCTTATTAAGCTTTCTCCTCTTGCTCACCGACGAGCCGTGGGAAACCAGTCTTTCTTTTATTTACAGTCCAGTTTGAAAGACCTTATTTCCCACTTTGTAAGTTCATCCCTAGAGTATGGAACCTTAGGCTTTAAGCCCTTAAGCCTTCAAGATTTAAAAAAAGCCGTAAATGATAAATCAACTTTCCAAGAGTAAGGTTTAATGTATCAAAAAGTAAGATAGTTTTTGCCCACCATATTTCTAAATATTTGCAACTTTTTTGCTTATAATATAATTAAAGCATCTCTCTTTAAAACAAAATAAATAATCCGGAAAGTATTATATAGAGTAAAAGATGTACAATAAAAATGGAAAATTAACCATATATTTCCTGAGAAATAAATACCCAAAGGGTTTCTGGACCAATTTATACAAGAATTACCTCAGGATCTCTCTCTAATCGCCATTTTTCATCATCTTCTGGCCTATCTCCTTCTCCCTTTAGGTCAACAAGAAAATGATCGACACTTTTAAATCCACTCTGTAGTGCCAAGGGTGCTAGAACTCCTGTGGGTCTTTTTCCCTTCTTGGTTCGACAGATGGAGCAGTTACATCTTCCACGGCAAACTGGACAGATCCAATTTGGGTCTAAAAGGACATCTGCAACCTCTTCCCCATATCTAAGAATTAAAAAAAGAGTATTAAACTATGCAAACCAAGACCTACAAGACAACAATCTTTAAAAAAAACATTCCTTTCGATACATTTGATCACTACTACAGAAAAAAAAACTTTTTTAGACGAAACTATTCAAGTTATTAACGATAAATTTATCGAACATAAGGAAATTTTATGTCCCTAATAATATCCTTTAAACATATGATTTAAAAATTACTTCTGACAAACTAGAATCGGTTCAGAAACTGGTGGAGTTTTATAAACGATTTTACCATTAAAAAAATGTGTCTATGGAAGAAGTTTTTAAAGCGAGTAGATGAAAAACCCGACGGTGTAATAAGTGCGTAAAAAATAAGTAACCAAAATTTGTTTACTGTTAATATGAGTTTCTTATCATCATGGTTGCGATAATGACTTTTCGCCTGGATACAAAAAGTAGTAAGACTACTGACAGGTCACTGTTATTTAAGGAATCAATTTGAAGAAATTTGGGCATACACAACAATATCATAATTTGCAGGCTCTGCGGGAAAGATAAGGAAACAGCCCCATACATAATATAAAACTGCAAAGCACTGACATACAAAAGACAGTTATTGTTTGGATATATACAGTGTGGGAACCATCTTTCACAAAACCTCTTGGTGATAATCTATTGGACCAAATTAAGAAAATCGGGTTTTTTCCAACAAAAAAAAAGGGGAGCGTAATAACCCAATAGGTAGCAGTGCTAAATATGGGCACGCGAGCAACCCCGCTTAAACCACAAAAAATGTGTAATGCGGGAGACCGTTTTTTTTTCTTTAAAATATTTAAAGCATTACGAACGAAAAAATAATGAAATACTCAATGGATAAGTATTAATTAATAGTGTATTTAAGAAATTAAGCGTTTACTAATTAAATTACTATCAGAATCTAATACAATTTAGGAATCCCTAACCTTAAATACTCTATACCTTAAATTTTGATGCGCTTTTTAATAAGTCACTGGCTCAGTGTAAGCTTCTAGAAGTCTAGAAATGAAAGTTTTATCAAATATTTAAATCTGGAAAAACAAATTGCATGGAGAATTAAAAAAGCTTTACTTTTAAATGGGTTTATAATAAGCTTAGTTGAAAATGTGGGAGAATGACTTGTGAGAGTCAGCATGGATTTGTGAAGAATGGGTCTGCTACTAGAAATTTTGTGTTATATGAGACCATCACGTTGAATCCATTGGAACAAGGTCTTTCGATAGATTCAATCTGTACTTAATACTCCAAAGCATTTGTTTTTAGCCTGTATAAAGTATCTCACCACAGTCAGTAAAGAGCCGTTTAAAAACTACGTCACGCTGAATTTCACCATTTTTGACCGCCTCCCCCTTCGTCATACCGCGAACACTCTTTGCGACCTCCCTATAACTATTACGTCACAAAAGCTGGACCCCCCCTGTAAATAGTTGGTTCTGCAGAAGCACCGGTTGCGTCTAACCACACTACAAGTGCCGGTGCTGAAAAGTAAATATGATTAGTTCTATTAGGCTATTGTAACGGCAATGTATACATCAAAATACTTATATATGTACACACTTAATACAAATAACTTTCTAACGTGACCCGAAAAATTAAATTAAAAAATCAAGAAAGAAAATTAAAGAAGAATTGTTTTATGAACTGCGAACGTCACGTTTTCTTAGACCCCACGTCCCCTTTTGTCACATCTTGTCACACTAAGTGATAACCCCCCTGTTATGCGAACCTATTTTATGAACGGCCCCTAACGGAAACTATTGAGCTCTAGATAACTCCTATTCTGGACATAATCACGTCATGTCAGAAGCAGAGCAAAGCCATACATAACTAATGCTGAAATACTATTAGCAAGTCTGAAACAATGCTTTCACTCGACTGCTTAAAACTATATAGTTTCAACTTAAAAACTTATTACATTACAGACTAGTTGATTATTGGGGCCTTTCTTACAGGAATCCTCATAAAAACTACCCATAAAGTTGTTTTAAGGTCAAAGTAAATCGTTAATATCTCTTAAATAATAGGATCACTACATAAAATTTAATTTGAATTAAAAAAAAACCTTAAAAATATTTCTTTGCCTATTTAAGAACCACCCGCTACCTATCTTTTCTTGGCAAAATTTAGTTTCGGCGTAATTACCATTTAAAGTTTAAATCCCTTCAAATCAGGCCAAAACGACATAACCGACATAAAATAAGGTGATAACCATACGAAGTAGACGCCTGCGTCCAGCCACATTTATTAGATTTCTTTTTTTTTGACAGATTTACTCAGTTTTTTTATTAATTCTGTTAGACAAGTTTTTTGACAGATATTTAATAGAATTTTAGCTTTCTGTTATGATTCGATAATGAATACAGGGATATGAAAGTAGACAGAGGCAGAAGTGGTATTTAGGTATAAAGGGGTATTTTTAGCCAATAAAAAAATATGTCTAAGGAGCCTATCATCGTGACACTACAAATTATATGCCTCTTTTAGTAATAACCATAAATTCACGTCTTACCTGTTGTGAAGACATACTCCGCAGAACATTCCAAATGTTCCTGTACATTCTGGATTTCTACAGCAGCTTTTTTGGTCCAAGGTCTTCTGTCTACACTGATGACAGGATGTTCCATATGGGGAATATATTTTAATCTTCACTTGTAATGCTATGTTATCCAGCATTTCCTGAAAAAAAAGTTCTTGCATATCATTAAAATTTAAAAATTTCAAAAAAATTTAGACCAAAAAAAAGTCATTTAATTTTCTTAATGACCATAGTTCAGATCAAAAAACGAATGTCTCCTTTTTAATTTTGAAGTATTCTTTTTTACCTTTTTACGTTCCCTGTTTAGTTCACTTTATGCCTAAGGCCATTAAAATGAGTTTTTTATGTACAGGGTGGAGCCTTTTCGATGGATTTCCACAGTATTGGGAAAACTACAAGAGATAGAGCAAAGCTGATGGCTTTCGAAACAACTGCAACGAAACTTCAAATTTTGATTATTTCGGCAAACTTTTATATCGCGGTTCTTAGTAAAAATATTTATGAAAAAAAGGACATAAAGAACATAGAATTTAAATTTTGCATTCCTTGTAATAAATGTTAATATCTATTATTTGTTTAACGATCCATAGACAACTAGGTTTTTACCTAGTCTTTTAAAAGTATTATTACTTGGTTGTCTTCTTTCTCGGTATCTAGCAAAATACATCTGAAAAACATTTGCACCTATTTTTGCTCTCAATATTACATTTAAGAATATTATATATTTCAAAATTTTTAAAAGTTTTTAAACTCCATTTCATTTAAATCAAAATTTAAAAAGACGAAAAGCTTGCAGTACGTAATTCCTATTTCTTGCTTAAATATATACTGGATCTACCATTTGTTTCTAAGCCAAGTTGGATTCTACTAAACAAAACGCCTACTGGGTAAATTAAAATTAATAATGAATAAAAAACTACGATAAGCTAATAATTTAAAAATACTATTTATTATTCTTATAAAAAAGCAAAATTTTGAAGCACTATAACTAAATTGCGCCAAAAAAGTATCTCATCATCTCTATTTTTTACATAAGACCAAGTGTAAATATGTCATAATGTAAATCTTAATATCTTCTCTAAAAAAAGAGCTATCAAGATGAACAAAAAGTTAAAACGTAAAAAAAGAGCATGGTTTCAAGGTTTTTACACACCTGCATTTCTATTTCTACATGCAACTAGATATTTGCATATACAGAAAATTTTGTTTTTGTAGTACTTCTAATTCTATACACCCTGCGTTTCTTTGTAAGTATTGTTACTAAGATTGACACAGAACAATGTCTCAAAAACAAGTAACAACAAGAAAATATATAAGTAAAACAAAACCAATATGTCAGCCATACAAATCTGAGAAAAAACTCCACAATACTAGACTTAGGAATTCCGGAGTATGTGTGCATGAGAACGCTTTTGTTTTGTGCAGGCCGCCGGTCTGGCCTGTGTACTTTTTTCTCTGCAGATTTTCGTGATGTATCGTGGGTTTTATTGTGTACTGTGCATAAAATAGTTTGAAATAACACCGAAAAAAATTGTATGCATTGTAAGAGGTAACCAAAAAATGAAAATCAAAATGTTAACCAAGAAAATAACCTTATCTTCAAAGCAAAAAGTGTTAAACACAAAAGTTGCATTAGATGCAATAAATTTCAATGTGCTTATAAATTTTAAGTCAAAAAATTGCACTGGCACTAATACTCTATAAATTTCTTAGTTTTGGAAAGGATTTTTTGTGGATATTGTTATGTCCTGTCAATAAGGTAGCTTAAGTTAAAGACAGTAATACGTTTGCCAAATTGGTTTAAAAGTTGAAAAGTTGCGATTGTTAACTTTGCATATTTTTATACTAGGCGTTGGGAAACAAAGTTATCGATATTGATAAACTTTAAACTATTAAATAAGTGACTTTTAAGTAAATTTTTTTAAACCTTTTACAGAGTATGAGAAATTAATAAATTAAAAATGTTTATTTTTATACGTAATACATTTGCTTATTTGAAAAGAAAGAGTGATATTTCTCCACCCTTTTCCGCGCAAATTATACTCAGTATACGATCTAAACCTTGGCATAAGAGAACCTTTTTACTCATGGATATCCTCATACCTTCAGGGAAGACGTTGCAAGTTAGAATCCCTGGCTTTCTTTCATCAAGGATCGTCTCGTGTGTACCACAGGGAAGTCACTTGGGCTCAAAGCTGTTTCAGCTGCTGGTGTACGACATTGGACAATGTTCTAGCTCCAAATATCTTTTATTTGCCGACGACTTAAAACTCACTGCAGAGAGACTTGGATAGTTTGGGAGAATGGTGCTTAAAAAATAACCTTAAGCTGAATGTGGCTAGTGCTCATACATCATATTTAATCGCAAAAGATAAAAGCAATCGTATGTTAGGTATGATCAAAAGAATGTCGAATGAGTTTAATAATTTGTGTGGTTTAAAAATGTTATTTATAAGTTATGTACACCCTGCATTGGAGTATTGTTGCTTAGTTTGAAGTACCTATTATGAGATGCATAAAAAACGTTTGGAACGAGTCCAAATTTTTAAAATACTTGAGTACCGTATGGCGCAGGAAGGTTTGTTGCTAAGCTTGAAGTCTGTTATTAGTTTCCCTAACTTAGACTCTTTTGGCTTGCCTGTTAATGCTTTTTTTTTGGTAATGTTAGGAAATATTAGCTAAGGCTAATGTTACATTTATTACTTTAGTGTAAGTAAATGTAAAAATGGTGTATCCGTGAAGTAAATGAATAAATAAATAAACCAAACGAAATTTGATTAAAAAATATGGCGAAAAATTATGGGCCTTCGTGTAAGTCTGTCTATCTGTCTTCCTAAGGGCCAAGCTCGACCTAGGCATTTGTTAAAAAAATAAGAGTTCTGAAACAATCATACGTAGTTTGCTTAAGTAAAGTTTTTAAACTATTTTTTATGGCGTATCTATCGATTAGATGGAATACGGGGTAAAATTATTGCAAGATGGGTATTTTTACACTTTCTAGGCCCAGGCCTATTTCCTAGTCAATAATCCGCAGTCATCCCGAAAAACCTATCAACAGATGATCAGCGCCGAATCAATGTTCACTATTTAAAAGGGCATACTGGGTACAATTGGTCCCGTTTTTCTTTGATTAATTGATAGCCAATTTGAACACGCAAGTCAAAAATTGATTTTTATCATTATTGAATATTTTTAAAATAAAAAAGATCTTCCTGGGAATGTATTTTCATAATAAAATGTGCACCGACGGAGTAACACTTAAGCGAAAGGACGATTTTAAGTATGAAAAAGGAAGGAATCATGATCAAAAGGAAATTAAACTTCTTTGGATGAATTTGATAATGGTTTATTCTTAATACAAATTAATTACTGTTATCCATTGGTCCAAATAAATTGCTATCCTAACGATTTCTTTTGTTTAAGTCGACTTTTAACAGATTTTTCAGTTTTCTTAGTTTTTATTTTATTTCTTCTTGCCGACTAATTTGCCTCAATTGCCAAAAGAATATTTTTTTAATATAAAGAAGACAGTAAAAAGCTTAAACCATTTTAACGTATTACTTTTAAAAAAAGGTAAAAAATAAATAAAATATGAAAAAATTCAATTGTATTATTTTAAAATAAACAAGAAGAGAGAACTGACTAAAAAGGTGATATTTTCGATAAAAATAATATAGATAAATCTTTCATATATGGTACAGTTTTACTTTATTATAAATATTTTTTTTACTGTTTAACCTCTTCACTAATTTATTTTTATTAAAAAGATATCTGCAACTAACGAAAACATATTGATTTATTAAATAATTATTAAGCAGGAGGATCGGTTCATGTGTGCCACATCTTTATCTTTTATAAATCTTGAAAATATTATTTTGTGAAAAGGAGTTTCTTTTCGTTATATTAGTCCAAAAACTGATACTATAAAAAAAAAAAAAAGTAAAATCAGGGTTTGGGCTGTTGAAACTTGACGTTAAACAAAATACAGACAGGAACTGCGTATATATATATATATATATATATATATATATATATATATATATATATATATATATATATATATATATATATATATATATATATATATATATATACATATATATATATATATATATATATATATATATATATATATATATATATATATATATATATATATATATATATATATATATATATATATATATATATATATATATATATATATATATATAAAGATTCTAAGGGGATTCGGTCTAGGGCTGAAGTAGAAACTCTTTTACTAAACATGAGCTTTCGGAAATTTATTTTTTCTTTTCAAAAAATTTACAATATGAAAAATCTTTTACAATCAAAAAATTAATCTATAAATGCCGCAACTTATTGTTTTAAAACAAATGTGCAAGTGCAGGTTTCAAGGTTGAAGTCATTATAAGAAACATAATCAATTTATTGTTTCATCTTAGTGCTCGCAATTTTTGAATTTAAATTTTTGCATTTATAGATCTTGATGGTTTCTAGAACATCTTGAATGTTAAGTTAATACCATGGCAGTAGTGGTATTATCAGGACAACATTCCTTTGTAGGGTTTTTTCTTTTTTGTTATTTCGTCGAAAAAATATGTATATAAAGTGTGCATGTCAAAATTTCTGATTCTTTTATTATTTGAAGGATTTTTCTTTCTTTACTATTTATACAATTATTATAAAAATAAGGATGGATTCTTTCTAAACTAATTATCGTTTTGTTTTAAGTTTTCTAATAGGCTAGAATAAATTATGCTTCGACTAATATCTTTTCTTTTATTCATGCAACAACTATCAGGAAAATCTCCACCATTTCGCATGTCTTTTTGTTTTTGTTCTTTTCTGTATTAGTACTTTTTGCATTAGCAAAATTATGTTATGATTGGTCATAAAATGTTCTGATAGGAACACATGTTTTTTTATTGAGTCTAATCATTTCTCTTATGTCTGGTAATGCGTTGCTGTAAAACAGTGGAAGTTTGTCCTATATAGTTACTGTTGCATTCTATTTGAAGAGAGTAAACAACATTCGTATTTAAATCACTATCTGTATTAGCCAGAAAAAGTGTTTCCAGTTTTTCACATTTGTTTTCCACTTATGTAGGCCTGTATGTTTAGTTAAAATTTTTGCAATTTATGAAAAGTTTCATATGGTAGTGAAAAATAATAAGAAGGGTTGATTCTCAGTTGATAAGGCAAATATTTCGAGAAATGAACTTGGTTGGTTATTATTGGATAAACCTTTCTAGAGAAATAGCCAAACTGTGTTCATTGTTCTGAAGATTGTTAACTTCTATTGTTCTATTTGCATTATTATTTAAATTGTTTATTTATAATTATTTAAAAATTTATTAAGTAAGAATTGGATAGCCATTGTTAATAAGATAGAGTAGAGCTTTTTATATTTTTATTAATATATGATCAAATTTTTTGTAGTGTTTTTTTAATACTAGAATAAGATTGATTTTCATTTTTTTTGTGGTATGAATGATAATTCATATATCTGAAGTATATTAGTTTTGATACCAGTTACCTTTATTTCATTGTTTTCTGGCCTTATTAGTTTAGTGTCTAAAAGGAACACTGTTGTTGTTTGTTTCACATAGTGAACAATTTTGTTGTTATAGCTGTTGAAAATGTTTAGTATTTCTTCAACGTCATTGGTTTACAATGTCGTCGACATATTTTTTTAAAAAAGGCAGCTGGAAACTTAATTTTGGGATACATTCTTCTAGCAAGTGTCATAACATATTGTGTGAGGGCTGGGTTTGTAGCTCCCATGGCGTACCCCAGATTGTTTTATCAAATTGATTATTAAATTTGCAAAGGTTGTGTCAAAAATCAGTTCTATTATCTCCAGAAATTGTTTTTGTGTTAAATTGGTATTATGTGATATTTGTGGCCAGTGTTTAATAATACTTTTTTTATTAGAATGTAAGGGAATATTACTATATAGTGACACCTACGTCAGGCTAATTATACATAATTTGGTAGTAACTGTTATATAAATTCGAAACACAAAACTGTCTTTAGTAAAATATATTATTGTTATATGATATTGTTAAATATGTTAGTAGCAAATTCAGACAACTTACTATTGATTGCATATTGACATGAGATAATTGGTGCTTAGTGGCACTGCAGTATGTTTGGTAACTATAAAATTTTGGGAAGTTTGATTGTATATCGTATATTGCTCTGGGGTTATTTTTTAGAGAGTTTTTTATAAGACACTAACTTATATATGGATATTTGGATCCCTGTTTAAAAGTTTGTAATAGATGTTATCTGACAAAATTTCAAGTGATTTAGCTATATATTGTTCTATAATTACTGTTACGTTACCTTTGTCGCTTCCCAAGTAACAATTAAGTTTGAATGTGTTTTAAAAAATTTTTTTGTTTTAAAAAATAAACTACGTAAATAATTATTTATGGATCGGTTTATTTTATAAATTTACGTACAAAAAAATTTTAAAACTTCAAACTTAATTGTTACTAAAGCCGACAAGGTAACGTGTAATTATGAAAAAAGAACAATATATAGCTGAAAACCCTGACCAGATTATTACAAAAAAGCAAAACAAGAGGGATTATCAACAAAAAATCACCTTAAAAACTCTAAAAAAGGTTTTTTATTTACTTCTGTCAAACTTCCCAAAATTTTATGGGTTACAAAAATACAAAACTGGTGCCAACTTGCCGAGGCAAACATGCTTGTCTGAATTACTAACAACAACTATCATATTAACAATAACTATTTATTGTACACTTTAAAGACCGTTTTGTATTTTTCAGATTTATGAACAATTATCAGTTACCACCAAATTATGTAATAATTAGCCCGGACATAGTGTCACTATATAGCACGGCCTATCACATAACCAATTTAACACAAAAACAATTTTTATCAGTCATGTTAATTGAGTTGGAAAAAAACCTTTTTAAAGTTTATTTAGTGTTTTATAAAATGCTGTTTATATAAGGAGCACAATTTCACCCATCTTTCACAATATGTTATGAAAGAATGTGTAATCCCAAATTAAATTTTCCAGCTGCACTTTAAAATATGTCGACGACATTCTTGGCACTGTTCCTACCAATGGCGTTGAAGAAAACTTCGGCACAGCTTCTGTAACAAAATTCAGTTCACTATAGTTTCGTAACAGTATGTCCCCTTTTTAGACACTAAATAATAGGACGAGAAACGATATGATAAAGATTAGACAGTATCAAACCAACATACTCTGGTAGATATATGAATTTATGTTCTACCACACAAAAAAATGAAAATCAATCTTATTTAGCATTAAAAAACAGATACAAAATTTGTCATCCATCATATTAATAAAAACATAAAAAAATATATATATATAGACAATATTTATCCAAAATTCTTACTTAATAAATTTTAAATAGTCTATAAATGCAACAAATTTAATAAATAACAATAAATTGGTAAAATTTAACAATCTTCAGTTGGAAAATATTTCTCTAGAAAACTCTCATTTTATCCAATAATAATAACCAACTAATTTTCTCGAAATTCTTTATCAACTGAGTCAACCCTCTTATTATTTTTCACTACCATATTGAAGCGCCGCAAATTAGCAAAAAATTAACTAAATACGAGACTTAAGTGGAGAACAAATTTAAAAATTGGAAACTTTTTTCCAGGCTAAAAGATCCAGTGTTTTATTTATATCTTTTGTATAAATACGGCGGTAACTATATGGTTCATTTTTCACTGTTTTGGCAACATTATATAAAACGTTGCGAAATATATCAGAAACAATCATAACATAGATTTTTGCTAATTAAAAGTACTTAATACAGAAAGGAAGAACAAGACAGTTTACGAATGAATAATTGTTGCCAGGAACTTAAAACAAAACGATAATTAGTTTAGAAAGAATTTTTTATCCATCCTTATTTTTTTATAATAATTGTATAATAAAAAATATAAAGAAAGAAAAATCCTAAATAATTTTTAAAAGAATTTTCTGTAAAATTTCCGACATGCATGTATATTTTTTCGATAACAAAAAAAAAGAAAAAAAACCCTACAAAAATGTTGTCTGATAATACCACTACTACTATTATTTCGTTATGTATTAACAGTATTTTCAAGATGTTCGAAAACCACTAAGATAAATGTTATAAATTCAAAAGAAGTAAAATGTAAAAACGTATAACGATTTATGTTTCTTATAATGACTAGCCTTAAGAAAACTACTTTGCAATAAGTATTGTTAGCCTTTTATTGTATATTTTTTATCGTTTTATAAGTTGCATTATAGGTGATTTTTTGATTGTAAGATTTTCCTTTATATTGTAGCATTGAAAAAAGGAAAAATAAATTTCCGAAAGCTTCGGCGTTAGTAAAAAAAGTTCCCCCGGGCGTCGGTGGGGGACGGGGTAAGGAATTTATCTTTATATTCAACTAGTCGGTCAAGACTACCCTTTATTTTTTATATATATATATATATATATATATATAGATATATATATATATATATATATATATATATATATATATATATATATATATATATATATATATATATATATATATATATATATATATATATATATATATATATATACAGAGGTAAGTCTGTGAAGTGGGACCCCATTTATTGCTGTAAATATTCAAATTGGAAAAAAAATGTTTAATACAAAAATAATATGGTTTTTGCTGCTCTATATTTTGCGAGCAACAGGTGTAACATACGGGTGTATCATAAAGACCGTACAGGATAAATTGGTATTTTTAAATAATCCCTACTGTTTTTTTATTACATTTTCGATATCTACACTAAAATTCTAAATTATTTTTATCTAACATATCATATCCCTATATTCAATTGTTTACGAGATATTCTCATTTTTAAATGAATTTAGAATGAAAAAAAAATCTATCATCTCTCAATGTTGTTTTTGGTTTCTATGGTTTTAAATGGTGACAAAACACCCATAGTAATGATGTGATCTTAGATATCACATAAATGAGTAGAAATAGGTAAAACCTTAAACAAGAAAAAAACGATTAAAACAATTTTTTTCAGATTAATAAAACTGTCAATATGACATTTTTTGTGTCTCTATAACATATATGGTTACTATGCAACTCTCAAAAAACCGCTGAAACCATAGAAACGTTAAACAACATTAAAAAATGAGCGGATTTTTCCCTTCTAAATTTATCATTAAATGCGAATATCTCGTAAACAGTTGGTTATACGGATATGATATGCTGAATAAAAAATATCTAGAATTTTATGCAGAAAACAAAATGTAACAAAAAATATGGGGAAGTCATTAAAAAATGAACTGTTCTTGTACAGACTTTTGATACACCCTGTATACATAACGTTATTTTACAAAAAATATAAACGGCAAAAAAGCCAAAATATATTTGTATAAAACATTTTCAATTTATTTAAAGCAATAAACGGGGGTCCCATATAGATATATATATATATATATATATATATATATATATATATATATATATATATATATATATATATATATATATATATATATATATATATATATATATATATATATATATATATAAAAATGCTCGGCTCTAATATCAAAAAGAGTAATGTTTTAAGTTTTAAATATTGTCTACATGATGTTTTTTGGAGATCAAATCCTTAATATGAAGAAGTTAATAAAATTTTAGAACATTTATTTTGATAATAAATTAAAATTTGATCACCACATTTCATGCCTGAGTAAAAAGATATCCTCAAATTGCGCCATTGAGAGTGATTTCAGAGAACTTAGATGAATATAGCAAGAAGATATATTTTACTGATTGGACATCATCTATGTTGCAATTATCTGTTTTAGGGTGTTTGTCCGCATTATCTTTTTAATGTGTTGTTTGTGCTACGGAAGAGAGCATTACGTTATATGTTTAAGATAGGATTTCGTGAGTCATGTAGACCTATTTGTAAACACAAACTATACACCTGCCTTGTCTATTCTTTTGGAAACGTTGTGATTATAATATAGTTATATATATATATATATATATATATATATATATATATATATATATATATATATATATATATATATATATATTTACCTAGGTCTCCTATACTGTTAGTGTAAAATCTCCACACTCTCACAATATGCAGTACCCCTTCCCCTCACTCGGTTTTTAAAATGTTGATTTTGGAAAGTATGATTTTTAGTTATAAAAAACTAATGATGAGTTTTAAAAATGCAACACCCTCAACTAATCATGATCTTTTTTAGCCCAATAACAAATATTATTCCTGTTTAACATTCCTAAATTATGATCGAATTAACAAAGTTGGCCACAGAGCTGGGAGGAATCGTTCAAAAAAATGAATCGATTTACGAATCCGGATCCTCGTAGAATCAAATGCCAATACGAATGCGATTCTTTTTGGAAAAAAGTCAGATAAGAGGTCGATCTATTTATTGGTCACGAATCCGGATCATCTTTGGATTTTAGCAAATAATGGTAACTACGATAGAATGATACTACATCATCAGATGATAAATCAAAATTAAATTTAAATATGTTATTTCTGAAATCAACATGAAACCACCCTTAAATGAAATATTTTTTCGAACTATATTCCAAAAGTTGTGATGCTAGATATTCATTAGTTTTTTAAATGTAATTCTTACGATAACCTCAAGCAACTTATAAGTGGGACATGTTATTGTTATTTTACAGGAAGTTTCACAAGTACCCTTTAATAATTTCTCTGCTAAGTAAATGTATCAAAATTTTATATTCATTTTTGTAAGACACCCTAAATAGAAATAATTAAATGTCCCATATTAAAGTCCCTCAGGGTTATCTAAAGGATAACATATTAAAAGATTATGAAGATCGAGCAATAAAAACTTTTAAGCTCAAATGGTGACGAAAAACAATATTTCATTTAAATGTTGTTTCTCTGCACCTGTAAATTAATATAATTTGGTTAAAAATCACATTTTAGGTGTGTTTTCTTATTTAAGGATCTTAATAGGCAGCTGTTTTAAAATTCTTGATCTTTATTTCCGAAAATCAATGTGATACTGATTAAGAATGTCAGGTAAAAATTTGGAAATTTAAAATGGAAGATTCAAAATGGCAAATTTTGGCATTTTTAAACCTATTTGCCTCAGATCCAAAATATAAGGGTTTTTAAGGGTGCTAAGTCAAAATTTGAAAATTAATAATCTTAGGACAAAATTTGTAAATTTGAAATGGCGAATTCAAAATGGTGGATTTTGGCATTTATAAACAGATTTGTCTCAAATGGGATACATAAGAAATCGATTTCTTTTAGAATCGGATCCTTTCAATAAGGAATCGATTCCGGATCATTTTAAAATTATATAACGAATCCGGATCACGGATCCTATTTTTAAAAAATAATCAATTTTAGCCTTCAGATCTTTCCTTTAAAAGGAATCGATTCCTGGATTCATTTTCCAAACGATTCAATTCCTACCCAGCTCTGGTTCAAGAAAATAATTTTATGAAGAAAGTATGAATTTATGTTGTAATTATTTAAAAACCAGTGACCACAACTGGGTCGTCTTTGATAGTCGTTTTTAAAGAGGTGATGGCGGACTTAATATTAAAATGATAAATCAATATTTTTTTAAAAAAGGTTTCTTACATTTTCGTCCGAAATATTCCATTCTTTATGTATTTAACAAACGGTCCTGTTAAACAGAAAGCTACATTACCCTGGGCTTATTTTAAAGAAAAAGGTACTACCAAAGGCAAAACTGTAAATGGGATTGTTCATGGAAGATTGCTAATGTGAAGATGAAAAAATATGGTTGTTGCCAATATGGAGCCTTCGGCTACCCCACACTGATTTAGCAAAAAGCGAGAAGAGCGATCATCAACAATAACAGTGTAACGGTTTAATTTTGT